>JAOTRH010102462.1:0-15822 GCA_034768845.1 Heliamphora exappendiculata
AGTTTGTAGGCTACTCACAAATTTTATGAACATAGTCGCAGTTGGCCAGAATTGTGTTCAGTTTTTGGAGAATATCAATAACTCTTTTGATTTCTAATTCAAACAAAGCCCATGATATGCCACAATTTAGGGAACACAGAGCATTGTAGTGTGTAAAATGTTCACAACAAATCATAAATAAAAATAAATTTTTTTTTTATCTCTTCACTTTTTGTTTTTCTTCAAATTAAAAATTAAAATTTTTAAAAAATTCTTTTTAATTTTAACACAGAAGAGAGTCACTAGTTGGACAAACATTAGCTTCCTTCACGCCACACAAAAAGAAAAAAAAAAAAGAAAAAAAAAAAAGAAAAAAAAAAGAGGAAAAACAGTGCTTTAGATACCCATGACATTTCTTGAATAATGACTACTAGCAAAAAAATATGCAAAAAAAAAAAATCATTCTAATATAATCTTATTTTAATAAATTTCTAAATATATCAATACTATTATATCAAATAAAATGTTGTTGGGTTTTTTTAAATTCAAAGCCCTATTTTAGTTTTGTAGAATTTACATTTTTTAATTCATTAATTATGTGTCATAATTTTATTGATCTAAATTACTATTGTTTCAAAATTTAAGAACATATCAAGATATATTTTAAATTTATTCATAAAAAAGTCAATTACCATCATTCTATAATATTTTTAAAATTTATCCTTATATGACTTATTTCAAATTTTAAAATTCATCTTGATATAATATTATCCTAATAAATTTTTTAATTTACTCTTACTAAAATTAATTATTATCCTTTCAAACTACTTTTCAAATTTATATTGATATTTCTTTTTCAAACTTTGGAACTTATTCAAACACAATCTTATCCAAATAAATTCTAAATTTATTTCTAAATTAGTTGATTAATCCTATTTTTTCTTGATTTAATTTTATCATAATAAATATTGAGATTTCTATTCTATTATAATATTATTATAATGATTTAATTTTTAAATATGAATAATTATGTATTTCAATTTAATTTGTCTAAATTACTATCATTTGAAATTTATTTTATTTCAATTTTTTGAACATAAACATTCACTAATTATGTTATCCAGTAACTGTTAGAGACACATGAGTAATAACATGTTCCTTAATTATTACACGATTTAATTGCTAAATAATTGGTCTAAAGAAAATTAGTTTTTTATCTTCTAAAGACGTAAATACTTCAAATGATCCTCTTTTGTTTTGAGTTATTATTTATCTTTCTTATTTTGTTGGTATTTTAAAAATAAATGAAATTTATATATATTTTAGCAAATCTTAATATTCAAACTTTTTGAATTAATTTTCAAATTTTAATATATAATTTTGAATTAGTTTCCCAATAAATATGTTGCCATATTTATATGTTGATTGTTTGCTTATCATGGGTTTCCAAATCATAGGTTGATTATTTTCTTAGAACGTAGCGGGTTTCTAAAATTTAATACTATAAAATGTAAATAAATATATTCCCATACTAAACAATTGCGATATTATTAAATTCAGTAATAAACCAATATATATATATATATATATATGTGTGTGTGTGTGTGTGAGTGTGTGTGAGAGAGAGAGAGAGAGAGAGAGAGTACAACAACTTTGTCATGTTTAGGATAGGTGGCATTTATAAAATAAAAATAAGATATATAAGTTTAACTTTTACTAAACATTTAAAATAATAGTCAAATGAACTTCTTTTATCTTTGAAGCTTACAACTCAAATCACGGGAATTAATCATTATCACTAAAAAATTAAAAAAAAAATAACTTTTTATCTTTGAAGCTAACCATTTGGCACATTAACCATTTTTAAAATATTATCATGCAACTGATATGCTTATGTTAAATAGCATGTTTCTTTTTCTATTTTATTGAAACTTCTTTTGCTATTATTAGATAAAATATAAAAAATTTGTCACTAAAATAAAATTACCAAAATTAGTTCTTATTAACTTCTCTTAGCAACAGTTGTGATTTCATGCATATTTTCATGAAATTGAACTCAATTGAGAGCACATATTTACAATAGAAAAAATTAAAGAAAGTGACTGACAATAGAATGAAGACAAAGTTTTTAAAAATATTGTCAGCATTCACTCACAATGTCAACATAAAAAATTAGTAAAAAATATAGAATAGATATTAACAATTGAAATTATGTGACTTAATCATTACCATTAATGATTAAAGATACATTATCATGCAACTGATACATTTATGCTAAATAGCATGTTTCTTTTGCTATTTTATTGAGTTCTTCTTTAAAATTGGGATCATCGTGATCTTGTTGGCGAGAAATTTTAACAGGATGATTTTACCTATAATTTTTTTGACAATTATTACAAGAAAATATATTTTTGCCGACTAAATATTTAGTCAGCAAAAGTTATTTGTTGGTTGCCAAAACTTTTTGATGACTAAATTTTTTGGTTGCTCTTGTCTGGCAAAGGTTGGTCGGTAAAAAAATTTTCCGACTAAAATCAGGTTAGTCGCCAATGATCCCAGAGTTTTGCCAAGTCGGTAATACATACTTTTGCCGACAACTGATTAGTCGCTAAAGAAATTTGGTCGGTAAAGAAGAGTCATTGGAGACTAATTATTTAGTCGGAAAAAGTGGAGGGATCTTTGCTGACAAAATTATTTGGTCGGAAAAGGTGTTATTGGCGACCAAATAGTGTCGTCAGAAAAAACTTTAAAAATTTTTGAATACCTTTCGCCGACAAGTCCATTTGGTCGGCGAAGGTGTTATTGGCGATCAAATAGTGTCGTCGGAAAAAATCTTTAAATTTTTGAATACTTTCGCCAACCAACCTTATTTGGTCGCCAAAAGGGTATATTTTTGCTGACCAAACCTTATTTGGTCGCCAAAAGTGATTTTCAAAACTGCATTTTCTTGTAGTGAATCTGTCCTGCAGAATTCAAATTCAAGCAAATTAAAATAAATAGTATTTGTGAAAATTAACTTTAAACGACACATGTCATTCATCATTTTTCAAATATATAGGGTGGTTTTGTGAGTGTGAATACAAAAACTTTAATTGAAAAAATAGTTTGTCTCTCTTAATTATAATATTTCTAATTAATAAAATTGTTTGTCTCTCTCAAAAAGAACATAAAGAAACATTCTCTTTGAATAATACAGTTTTTTTTAAAAAAATAATAGTTTTTATTCTATTTAAGAAATTGAAAGTGAAAACTGTTCAGTTTAGATAAATAAAAATAATAACTTTTCAGTTGAGATAAATAAAGACATAACATGAAAAATATGAGAGAGAGAGAGAGAGAGAGAGTTACAAAAAATCTAAAAACAGGCATTAAAAGTGCAGATGATGTTACCAGGAAAGAACAACTATCGTTGGGGCGAGAATACGAGAAAAAAATTCAAAATTTGTAAAATATTTCGAAAAAACAAAACATTATGGGAATTTAAAAAAAAAAACATATACAAGAAGAGTAAATTATGTTACCTGGATAAAATTTAAGAAAACATTGAAAAATTGCATTGAAAGATAGGAAACATATGATTGCTTAAAAGAAGGAATTTTAAAAAACATTGAAAAAATGCATTGAAAGATAGGAAATATATGATTGCTTAAAAGAGGGAGGCGTTTGAATATAAATGATGAAGTGATGAGGATTAATGAGATAACTAATGAGTAAAAATTGGTGTTTGGCTACGAATAAAATGTAGAACAAAAAATTTGTGAGAATTTAGGATAATTCCTAATCCCGAGAGAAAATGTGAGTTTCGTTTTTAGATTAGGATGAGTGGGAATTTAGGATAATCCCTAATCTTTTAGTGGGAATCGCTTAGTTCTGTAATTTGTTGTTAGATTAGGATTATTATAAAAAATTGATTGATTCAGGTGAATTAGTTAGGATTAAATGAATATCTTAATGTTTTTATTACGAATATTCTATTAGCCAATTAGTTATTTTGTAAATATTTTTTAATTTTAAATTTTAGAAAATCTTTGAAGCTCCCAAATGCGCGCCTCGTGCCACTTTAGGAGTTGTCTTGATGAAAACCTATTTTGTTTAATTTATATAGATATATATAGATATAGATAGTATAAATGGATTTTTTTAAAATAATAATAGCTATTAGAATATAAGATTTAATTATCTGCATTTATGTTAGAATATTAGATTTGATTTGCATTTATTGTGTTTCTATTTTTACTCAGTTCAATTCGCCTATAAATAAGCGATATATTGTACAGTTTAAGAAAGAGAAAAAATATACACAATTACTTTCTAGTTTTTATTATTTCATGGTATCAAAGCCACAGTCTTTTGGCCTGTAGTACTTTTTTCGGCATCACCCAGCCGACCTTGCCGCCGTCCCTCTCCGCTGCCGTCTGTCTCTTCTGCCGTCGTCTGCCGTCTGTTGCTTCAGCCTCAACCAGATCCACCGAATCTGGCCTCCTCTCGCGCCGTTAACGCCATAGTCAGTATCTCCTGTTGCGACCATCGACGGTGGTCCTCCCCTCGCGCTGTCGACGCCATAGCCGGCGCCGTCGCCGTTGCAACCTCACGCCGCCCTCATCCACAGTTGCAGCTCACAGCGCCACCCACAGCGCCGCAGCTCAGCGCCACCCAGCCACTGCTCACAGCGCCACCCACAACGTTGCCCAGCCGCAGCCCACAGCGCCGTCGATATCACCTTCTTCCACAATAGTCAAGCCTGGAGCCATTCCTAAAAACCAAAACAGTCAAGTTGCCGACATCATCTTCTTCCAAAACAATCCACAGCCCCATTGCTGCAAACCAACCCTAATCTCCAACCTTTTTTTTTTTTACCCCCAATTCCAAAAACAAACCTTTTAAGCCCAAACCTAACCATCCTCCCAGGCTCCAAAACCCAAGCATTCTTTTAAGCCCAATCCCTTTTCCTACAACCCAGCCTTTTATTCATTCATTTATTTATTTATTTATTTAGATATTTTTTTATTCTTTAAAAAAATGTCTCAATCAGCATCGACTCTTGATTCCATTGTCTGTCCTATTGATATTATATTGGATGGATCCAATTATAGTATTTGGGCTCAGAACATGGAGATTTTCTTGAAAGGATGTCGATTATGGCGCTCTATGACTGGAGCAATTCCTGAACCCGTACAGACCAGCAGTGAGATGAAAGAGACCTTTGCAACTCGTTTGGAAGACTGGAATAGTATTCACTACAAGATTCTGTCTTGGCTGATTAACACCTCTATCCCTTCCATCAACAGTCTTCTTCCAAAACTAGGGAATGCTACTATTGCTTGGAATTTCAACTGAAAGACAAACTATATCAGATGCGTCAGGAACCCGGTCAGTCTATTGCTGATTTCTGTTCCCAGACCAATCATATTTGGGAATAATTATCTGCTGCAGATCCAAAGCTCAAATGCTCTAAAGACATTCAACAGTTTGCTGCTTAGCTTGATCGACAAAAGTTTATACACTTTATGATGGCTTTTCGGGATAATTTTGAATATACTCGAGTCTTCCTTCTTCATCGTCAACCACTTCCGACTTTGGATGCTGCAGTTTCTGAACTTATCTCTGAAGAGACTCGTCGTTCCACTCTGAAGCTGCAATATTCTAATATAGTTCTTGCCACTGCTACTCGTGGTACTTTCTCGTCTTCTACTGTGCATACATCCAAAACTGATTTTTGCAAGTGGTGTAAACGCAATGGTTATACCATTAACAAATGTTGAAAGTTCAAGTCCTACCAGCAGAAACAAGCTTCCTAACAGACATGTGTGGTTGCTTCCTCTGCTTCATCTACATCCGAGTCTCCCTCGTCCACTTCTTTCACTTCCGCTGACTTGAAGGATTTAATTCACCAGGTTTCGTCCCAATCCTCAACTGCCTTGTCCATCACCTCAGGTAAATCTCAATGGTTTATAGACTCTGCTTGCTATAATCATATAACATCTGACGCCACTATATTTTCTCATAAAACTTCTCTTTTTCCCAATCCTACCATTTACACTGCCAACGGCTCCCATATGCCTGTTAGCCATATAGGGTCTATTTTTACTTCTCACTTATCTGTTAGTGATACTTACCTTGTGCCGAACCTTTTCTTAAATTTTTTTTATGTTGGTCAACTTTGTGAGTTAGGCCTTGACCTAAAATTCTCTAACAACGGTGTTGATGTACAGGATTCACAGACGGGTCAGCTGCTTGGGACAGGCCGTAAAGTTGGACGTCTTTTCGAGCTCACATCACTGTAGCTTCCTTCTTCCACAACCACTTCCATGGCTGCTATCACCATCTCTTCCCGTTTGTGGCACTCCCGACTTGGTCATACTTCACTTTCACGTGTTCAGTTCTTCGCTTCTCAAGGTCACTTAGGTCCAGTTGACTTTCAATCTTTTGATTGTATTTTATGTTGTCTTGGGAAGCAAACACATTTACCTTTTAATAAAAGTGACTCTCTTTCATCAGCACATTTTGACTTAGTTCACTCTAATATTTGGGGTCCCGCCCCGATTCCAACTGAGGAAGAATCTCGTTATTTTGTTATTTTTGTGGATGATTACAGTCGCTATATTTAGATATATCTTTTACAGTATCGGTCTGAGGTCACTACTGTTTATCAAAATTTTTATAAAATGGTGCAGACTCAATTTTCTTGTACCATTAAAACTTTTTATTCAGATAATGTAATGGAATACAAGGATAAGTCTTTTCTTGCCATCTTACAGTAAAATGGGATAATCTCTCACCATTCTTGTCCATATACCTCACAACAAAATGGTAGAGCAGAACGTAAGCACCATCACATTCTAGATACCGTAAGAGCCATTCTCATTTCTGCTTCTCTTCTAGAACGTTTTTGGATTGAAACTGCTTTTACTGCTGTCTACATCATCCATCGTGTTCCCTCACCCACTATACATAACAAAACTCCTTTTGAGCTTCTCCATGGTACGAATCCTACCTACTCTTTACTTCGAGTTTTTGGATGTGTTTGTTTTGTTACTCTTCCTACACACGAACGCACCAAACTTGAGCCACGATCCAGACTGTTGCTTTCTCGTTATGTAGAGTTTTGGGAACATAAGATATTTACGAGTATTTTTCCCTTTTCCCAATCCTCTTCTACTCATACCCCTATTTTTACTGACCCATCTATTACTTTAGTTCATGATTCATCTGCAGACGTACTGAGCTCATCAGACGATCCTTCTTCGACCATTCCAGAGTCATCTGACACACCTGCTGAGGTTCCTGATACATCAACTGCACCCGAGCCTATCCAGGTACCTGCACTCCGTCAATCTACTAGAGTAAGAGCACTTCCTTCTCATCTTCAAGATTATCACTGTTATTATGCTCTTGCTACCCTTCATGAATCTCACAGTTATTGTGAAGCTAGTACTGACCCTATGTGGCAGCAAACTATTACTGATGAACTAGATGCTCTCACCAAAACTCATACTTGGGACATAGTGACCTTACCTTATAGGAAGTCTACAGTTGGATATAAGTGGGTCTAAAAAATCAAGACTCGGTCAGATAGATCAGTGGATCGATACAAAGCTTGTCTTGTTGCGAAGGATTTTTCTCAGGAGTATGGTATTGACTACGAGGAGACTTTTGCCCATGTTGCCCATCTTACCTCTGTTCGATCTCTGCTTGCAGTAGCTGCTGTGCGTCATTGGCAACTATTTCAGATGGATGTCAAAAATGTATTTTTGAATGGTGATCTTGCTGAGGAAGTTTATATGCATCCTCCACCTGGTTATGACCATCCTCCTCACACTGTATGTCGTCTTCGACATGCTCTCTATGGTCTTAAACAAGCTCCACGGGTATGGTTTGCTAAATTCAGTTATGTTGTTGCTCAGCAGGGCTTTGCTCCTAGTGCCTATGATTCTGCACTCTTTATCTGGACTACCAATGTTGGTATTATTCTTATCCTTCTCTATGTTGATGGCATGATCATTATAGGGGACGACCTCTCTGGTATTCGAGATCTTCAACACTTTTTGAGTAAGAATTTTGAGATGAATGACTTAGGACAGCTTAACTATTTTCTTGGTCTTGAGGTTACATCCAGTTCAGCTGGATACTATCTTTCTCAGGCAAAGTATGCTTCTGACTTTCTTTCTAAAGCAGGCTTAACTAACGGCAAAACATGCTCTTCTCCACTTGAACCTAATGTTAAGTTGCTTGCCACTGATGGTGAATCTCTTTCAGATACTACTTTTTATAGACAGCTCATTGGAAGTCTATCTATCTCACTGTTATCCGTCCAAATATTTCCTATGCAGTTCATCTGGTTAGTCAATTTATGAGTGCTCCTCGCTGTACTCGCTATGCTGCTGTTCTATGCATCTTACGATATGTCAAGGGGACTTTGTTTCATGGTCTTCACTTCTCTTCGGACTCATCACTTGAGTTTCGCTCTTATTCTGATGCTGATTGGGCCAGAGATCCTACCAATCGTCGATCCACTACATGATACTATTTCTTAGTTGGCACCTCTCTCATTTCTTGGCATAGTAAGAAGGAGACTGCTGTTGCCCGCTCTAGCACTGAGGTTGAATACCGTGCTCTTGCTGATACTACTGCTGAACTTTTATGGTTGCGGTAGCTTTTGACAGATATGGGTGCTCCTCAGACGACTAGTTCCCCTCTCTATTGGGATAATCGGAGCGTCATCCAGATTACTCACAATGATGTCTTTCAAGAGCGCACCAAACATATTGAAATTGATTGTCACTTCATCCAACATCACCTTCAGCAAGGCACCCTATATCTCCGATATGTTTCTTCTGAAGATCAACTTGCCGATATTTTTACCAAATCTCATCCTCCTAGGCGCCTACGTGATCTTATTTTCAAATTTCAGTTGACTTCGTCATCTCGTATTTGAGGGGGGATATTAGAATATTAGATTTGATTCTCTGTATTTATGTTAGAATATTATATTTGATTTGCATTTATTGTATTTTTATTTTTAGTTAGCCTTATTCGCCTATAAATAGGCCATATATTGTACACTTTAAGAAATAAAAAAAATATACACAATTACTTTCTAGTTTTCATTTCTTCAATAGCCATGCAAATTAAAAATTGAGTTAGCAAATAGATTTTTTTTTTATATTTAAAATAATGAATAGAGTTTGATTGAAAAGGTAATATTAGAATAATAAATATTGAATAAATTTAGTGAGAAATTAAATATTAAAAATGATAAAGAAGTAAACTAATCTCATAAATTATGGGATGAATTATCTAATAGGATTTTTTTGAATATTTTTACTGAGAAATTAAATATGAAGAAGGATAAGAAGTAAAATAATTCCACAAATAATGGGAGGAATTATCAAATAGAAAATTTTAAAATATTTTTAAATATCTTGTTAATTTTAAAAATAAAAAATATAAGATTCTAAATTTTTTAAGAATTGTCACGTGGTGCTCTAAGAGCTCTTATGTGAAAATCCTCTTTTGTTTAATATATAACACATGTTATGTACGGTCAAACGTAAAAAGAGATTATGATTTCGTTTAATAACTTAGTTTAAATTAATGTTTTTTTGACTTTGAGCTATATATTAAAAAAATGGTTTGGTTAAAGATTGATTTTAATAAGTTTTATAATACCAAAATAATATATTTAAAATTTATTGTTCTTATCCGGTGCATAAATGGGTTGATTGCTAGTAATATGTTAAAAACAAAAAAAAAGCTCAATTCAATGAATTTATTTATTTTAATTTTTTGCAGTAGTAGTCATTATTTCAAAAGAAAATAAAATGAAGAATACACATGGAGCATAAATATTGAAATAAAAGAATAGATCATACCTTCTTGTTAGAACATAATATCATTTGGAACATCTTCATGTAGAACTTTCTCTAGTATTGGCAGAAAAAATATTTATAATTAAAATTTAAAATAAGTAAAAAAATATAAAAATAAGCAAAATACCATGTTAATAACGGAAAAAAAGAGAAAAAGCTAAGTTGAATGATATATATATATATATATATTGTAATAGTAGCTATTACTACAAAAGAAAATTAAAAAAAAAAATACACATGGGAAAAAAATTAAAATTTACCTTTTTGTTGCCCGATATTATCGTTTGCCATCGTTGTGATTTTGAGGACATTTTCAAGCAATTGAACTCTCTCTATTATTAGATAAAACATAAAACATTACGAAGTTGTCACTAAATTAAAATGACTAAAATTAGATCTTTACTTTTCGTGTTGCACAATATTATTAGCAACCGTTGTAACTTCATGCACATTTTCATGAAATTGAACTCCATATATTATTGAGAGCACATATTTACAATAGCAAAAATTAAAAAAATTGATAGATAATAGAATAAAGACAAAATTTTAAAAAATACCTTAAACATTTAGTCACCATGCCAATATAAAACATTTAGCAGAAAATATAGGATAAGTATTTACGACTCAAATCATGTAAATTAATCATTATCATTAAAAAAACAAAAATAAATTATATTTAAAACTTACCATTGAGCGCGTGGACCATTTTTGAAACATTATCATGCAACTGATATTTTTCTATTAAATAGCATATAAAAAATTTACCAAAAAATATAAAATGTCTTTTACAACTCAAATCACGTGAGTTAATCATTATCATTAAAAAAAACAAAAAAGAAATTTATCTTCGAAGCTTATTATTCGGTACATGAACTATTTCTGAAATATTATCATGCAACTGATATGTTTACGTTAAATAGCATATTAAAAATTTAGCAAAAAACATATAATAGGCATTTACAATTTAAATAATGTGAATTAATCATTATCATTAAAAAATAAAAAAAAATATCTTTGAAGTTTACCATTCTGCCTGTAAACTATTTCTGAAATATTGTCATGCAATTGATATATTTCTATTAAATATTATAATTTTTTTTTGCTAATTTATTAAGGCATTTTTTAAAATTGGGATCATCATGATCATGCTAGCGAGAAATAATGAATTTCTTTTTTGTGGTAACAAGGCAATTTTAGCAATAATTTTTTAGTGATTTATCCTGTACAATTCAAATTCAAACAAATTAAAATAAATAGTATTTATGAAAATTAACTTTAAACAACACATGTCATCCATCATTTTTCAAATATATAGGGAGTGAAGAAATTGAGAAGAGAAAAATAACTGTATATTTTTTGTGTGTTGAAACTGTACAATATATGACCTATTTATAGGCAAATAGAGATAAATAATAAAGAAAATCAAATCAGAATAAAATCAATTTAATCAATCTAATATTCTAACATGGGGGTTTGTGAGAGTGCATTCAAAAACTTTAATTAATAAAATAGTTTTTCTCTCCTAATAAAGCAATTTTTAATAAAACTATTTTTTCAAAAAGAAGCTTAAGATTTTACTATAATTAATTAAAAATAGGAAGAAGCTTAAGACTTTAATAAATAAAACAGCACATAGGAGATGAGGTTTGTTGAAAATAGAGCATTACGAAAAATTAAAATTTTTCTGTAAAGTTTTTTTGACATGAAATAGGCAACATGTACTTTACACAGGAAATAGACAACATGTATTTTAACTTTAGAACTATGATTTTAACTAGGGACTGAATTATTATTGATAATCTTAATTTGCACGTTTTGGTCTTTATTTGATAGGACTCCTTTCCATTACCCAAAAATTATCATGTTCTCGATAGTATAACTCGTCATGAAAAAGCATACACTGGGTGATCCATTATTATTGAAAAAATTCCTTCCCCTAGAGGTATTATTATTCGGTTTAGTTTGATTTTGAACTAAATCAAGAACTAAACTATTTTAAACAATTTTAATAATTTAAGAATCGAAATCGAATTATATATATCATGAAATCGAATCAATAAATAACGGTTCAATTTCAATTTTGAACCGTGGTTCTAACGGTAAATACTCGTTCCCATCTTTATGTTAAAAAAACTATGCATCTACTTATTTATTTTTTCTATTAAAATTTCATTTTCTTTATTTATATTATTTAGTTTATATTTTATTTTATCACTTGTTTCATATACTTACAAATGAGATTCATGTTTCTAGAAATTAAAAATTAGATTTTATTATTTTTTCATCTATTATCAATAATTTATGAATTATATAATATTACGATGTCATGAGAAAAAATAAATAATTAAATAGAAGAAATAAAAAAAATGTAAAATAAAATAAATAGTATTTTTAAATTTTTTTATATAAATATATAATATAAATAATATTAATAGGTAATAGCTAGATTGGTTCAGGTTCAAGCAATGTTTTGAAGCATAACCTATGAATCGACCTATAAGAAACGATTCTTAATTATTTAAAACCAGTACCAAATTGTTCATCAAAAAAACTAAACCTAACCATATGATTTGGATCTATTCAAACCGATTTAACGGTTTCGATGATTTTTTGAATACCCCTAAAAGTTACTTAGCATGACTTGGCTTGTTGTCTTACTAGTTATGACTCGTGTCTAAAGATATTCAGTTATTTAATTTTTATAATTTAAAAGTTTAATTTTGTTAGTTTATTAATTTATAAAAATAAAAAAAAGATAAATAAAAAGATAATAAAATTAAAAGCCAAATTATTTTCGTTAGATTAGTAATGGAAAAACATTGTCAACGAATAATTTTTTTACTGTTTTATATAGAAGAACATGGGAGATTAGAAAGAATAAAAGAGAAGGTTAACGTTGTCTTATTTTTTAATAATTAAAATTTCAACACGTACATAAATATCACATAAATTATGTTATATTTTGTAATATAAATCATAGTTTTGGCTTAAAATTATTTTAAATTAAATAAATTTTTTCAAACTAATCTTTTACATTTTTAACTTAAAATAATTTTGAACAAAAAGTTCAATTTTAAATTAAATTACAAAACTAGTGCTTAATCGTTCTTAGGGATGGCTTGTGGCTATCAGAATTTTGGACAACTTATTAGGTAATTCTAGAGTACTAGACAAGCGATAATACGCGAAATTTTTTATAATAAAAATATTCAATGGGAACACAATTTTATCTATTTTGGGTCAGATAAGTTGGGGGATGGGGGTTGATACCCTAAGAATCGAACCCTGGGGAGAGGGGTAAGTGCGGCTCGGAGCTGACACTTGCTCTAACACTCACTTAAATTTTATCTTTAACTTACTCAATAAAAATAAACTTATATTATTTTACTCGAAGGATATTTTTATTATGTCATTAAATAAGAATAGTACGTTAACAATGTCGTGTAATATTTCAAAATAACCGAATAATTACTCATAATTTCGTAGCCATTTCTCTCAATATTTTAACCTAAAGTGCCCTACATCAATCACCCTTTGGTAAACTAGAAATTACTATGTGTTTATAATAATAAGACGCAGTCACAAAGCATAAATCCCGGAGTGGTGTTGTCCACTCAATTCCAAGTTTGCGGAATTAATCTGTTACTATTAGTAGTAGCGGTTTTAGGTTTTTGAGATTTATGTTTGGATTGTTTAGGCTTTTAATCACAATACAATTTGTTTTTCGAAAGACTTAAATTTAAAGTTTTAAAAAAAACTCCAAACCAAACAACGTGTACCAAAAAATCAAATACAACCTTAACGTCTATAGTAACATATTTATGGTTATCAAATATAAGTTTTATATTCAAAAGTTGTAATAAAACAAATATTCCATTCATAGATTCATGAATATACCATTTTTAAACTCGTACCGTTATATATATATATATATATATATATATATATATAGACAAGCTGTGGTGTTTGTCAAAGTTTCTGTCAAACCACTACTGTTTGTCTTTAATAATTTATTTTAATATTTTAATTCAAATTTAAATATTTTTTAAAATTTTCTCGTCATAAGAAATCAACATACTAAACTTTTTTATTCAAAAACTTTAGTGTAGAAAAGATAAAAAAAGTATTTACTTTTAGCCAAAAATTAATATTTTTTTTTGTTTTTAGTGAACTTTCTTCAAATTTAAATATTTTTTTACTTTTTACATTCATGTAAATTTAAAAGTAAAAAAACACCAAAACATAGAAAAAAAAAAACTATTTTCCATAAGCTACAACAAACATCAAATATTGGCTAATACTAAATAGAAAGAGTCGCTGTCTCCAGCGGTACATTCCACCTGGGACCGAGATCCAAGCCTCCAATGGGAGTAACCAATCCAGGTTCCAATCAATTGGTTATTTTTATTTTTAATAATTTTAAAGTTTTAGGCTTACAGTCCGTTTGGCAATTTTAATTTTTTAATTTTTTAATTAAAAATATAAAAACTAAAAAGTCAAGTCAAACACTAATTTCTAAAATATTTTATTCAAATTTTGACTACTTTTATAATATAATAATACGTCTCATTCATAACTTTTTTACTATTATTATCAACTATATATAATTGTTAATATTAAATATATAAAAAGGTAAAATTGTTTAATTTAAACAAAAAAAATTAACTTTTTACCTAAATAAGTAATTTTAAAAAAATTAGTTTAAAAGCTAAGTTGGCAAATAATCTAATTTGAACCAAATTTAATTTTTTAATTAAAAAATTAAAAATAAAAGAACTTAGCTCTTAACCTAGTTACCAATGGGCTCTTAGATTTATATCTATTTTTAGGTTTCCCTAGTTAAGAGTAATTAAAAAACAAAAATAATAAATTAAAAAATATCTATAAAAGAGAAAGAGAAATTCTAAAATAAAAAAAAATGAAAAATGTTAACAAATGACAAAACAAACCATTTTCTACCAAAATACAACTTATTTTTAATTTTACTCATGTTTTCTAACATGGTTAAAAAAACCACTTTTAAAATTTTTTATAAGATTTTTAAAAAAAATTAATTAAAAAATTAATTGACAGAATTTGTCACAAACAATCAAAAAGCCCTAATAACAAGAAATGGAGAGAGCGACGAGCAAAAAAGGCTATAAGATCTATGACAACCTGGAAATGGGGAGGGTGTTATGCTTTAAAAAGCATAGCATCTGTGTTGCGTTTTGTTTGGGATTAGTTTGCGAACATATTTTTATGATCGAATTTATTTATTACGTATAATTCGTTGAGTTTGTTATTTATATAAAAATTCAGATTACTCTGATATCTATAACTAAGTAATTGAATAAAATGGCCCCGTTTGGCATACCTTGCTTATTTACTTATTTGTTTATTTGCTTATTTTACTTATAAACTCACTGATTTGACATTTTTACTTATTTTTTGCTTATTTTCGTATATTCTGAACTTTTTTTTATATTTTGATTAAAAAATTTTATTTTTTCGACTCGTCTCAACGAGAGCAGTCTAAAAAGTATAAAAATTTGACTAAATAATAAAAAAAGTTCACTAAAGACGAAAAAGTCAACTTCGTCAACTTACTTATAAGCAAGTTAGCCATACGGGACCAATATTTTAATGTAGGGGTGTAAAAATAACTCGAGACCCGACGAGGGCTCGAAACCTGTCCAAAACCCATCAATGTAAAAGCCCGACCCGTTACTGTTCATGGGCCGGGTCAGGCCGGCCGAGGCCCGACCGCCCAAAAGCCCGCTAGAAGCCCGCCCATGGGCCCGGCCCAAGGGGTTATGGAGGGACAGTTTTAAGCTGTGGAGGGGCTATAGAATAGACTGTAATACTTATGTGTGATGCACAAAAATGAGTGGTTATAAATTTGTGTATTTAAAAAAAAATACACAAATAAACTATAAACTTAAAATTTTAAAACAAATAATATAATAAACTTATTAATAACTTAAAATTTAAA
>JAOTRH010102473.1:0-15822 GCA_034768845.1 Heliamphora exappendiculata
GTGGAGATAGCAATTTTGAGGGCGATTTTGTGATTTCCATTAAATTAAACAAAAATTGTAACGGTTGGGGTCTCTTTGATATTAAAATCAAACCTGAGAGGGTGTTAGTGTAATTTTTGAAACCTGAGAGGGTGTTAGTGTAATTTTTGAAACCTGAGAGGAGATAAATGAAATTTACTCAAAAAAATAATAAGCACAAAAAATTATTTAAAAAAATAGTATAAATTTCTAGACATTCCAGAGAGAGAAAAATACATTTGGAATAACATTTTTTTTAATAAAGATTCTTGCTTAATAAATATTCTTGGGCGTTAATCCGAATGCATGTACATACTTCTCAAATTATACTTGCTATGTAAAATTTAAAACGTGAGGTTTTTTTTGAAAAATAACAAAAAAAGTAGATTAGTGGGAAAAGGTCGTTAAATGTCCTTTAAATGGTGTTTTCTTAATTTCTAATAGACATGCGAGTTTTTAAATCCTTAAATCCTTTTGATATAAGATACTGTAATAATAAAAAAAATATATAACTAAAATATTTATAAATGACCCACAAAGGTCAAAAAATTAGTCCAAACGACAGCCTCAAATTTGAAAGCCCGGCCCTTCCGAGGAATTATTAGGTACTCTTGGATCTCACTCTATGCTTCTATTTAATATAATAATTATAAATTTTATTATAAAAATATAATAATTTATTTTTATTAAGTGATTAAAAAATAAAAAATAACTCGTATTATATATATTTTAATTATTTACTTATTAAAAATATCACATAATATTAATTATATAATACTCTAAGTGTACCTAATAATTTTTTGTCTCTCAAAATTTTTTTATAGATATTAATCACATGGTAATTTTTTTAAATATTAGTAGTTGATAAGTTAGTTAAATTACACTGAAAAAACTATCATGTGATTAATACCTATAAAATTTTTTGTTAAAAGTTAACGAAAACAGTTTTTTCGTTAACTTTATGAGTGAAGTCTCATATTTAAATATTATTTTTATTTAATTGTTAACTTTTTGTTAAAAGTTAACGAAAAACTAAATTAAATGAGATGTTAGTGATATTACAAAAATGACAAAAGAGATAATTAATGCTTTAATAAATTTTAGAAAAAACCAGTGTAATTTACCCAATTTTTTTCGTTGGTATTTGAGTACACCTTTGCATGTAAGTTGTGTCCTACTTACACCTAATAAAAATTTAATAACGTTAGAAAGATCACCCTATTATATCAAATTAATATTTCAAGTGATAATGGCATAAATCACAATTATTATGTTTTTAAAAATTTATGTAGAATTTATTGTATTAATATTTCTAATTATATCACACTATTTGAGATAATAATTTAATAAAATAAATTAATTATCATAAAATTATTAAAAAAATTATCGTACTCCCGCCCACCAAGTATTTTTTTCAAGTGATTATTCAACCGTCTTGAAATATTATGTATTAATATTTATATGGTACTCTTATTTAATATTTATAATATAAATTATTTTAAGTAAATTAATATTAACTTATTTTTTATAAATAAGTGAGAAATAAAATAATTCACACTTAATATATATTAAATATTTTTATGTATTTAAAATACTTTATTTTATTATTTATATAATATTTGAGGAATACCAAATAATTTGCTGCCTCTTTCACTCTCTCTCCCCATCTCCATCTGCATGTGTCGGACTTCCGATGGGTATGTGTGTACCCAAATGCACAAATGTCCCGAGACACCGAAGATTAGTCATCTCGTCGGTAATCATTACTGTTTGGAGACAGGTCACTTTCCCTGCACCGACGGAACCAGAGGAGGGATGGAAATCATTACCACGTAACATATAGGCCTGTTGGGATAAATTGACTTATTTATTTATTTATTTATTTTAATTAATTTCTTGTTTTTAATTAGTGAATTTTTGGGCTGTTGAGATAAAATTATTTATTTGTTTGTTAATTTATAAATTAAAAAAAAATTTATATAGTTTGAATAGTTAAATAAGTTAAAAATAAAAAAATAAGTAATAAACTTATTTAGATAGCCAAATAAATAAATAAACTGACTTATAAGTCAAATAAACTCGTTTGAATAACTAAATAAAAAATAAATAAATAAATAAATAAGTAAATCAACCCAAACGGGTCAATTTAAATGAGATTTGACTTATTTATTAATAAGTAAATAAGCAAATAAGCAAACCACCTAAATAGAATATTTGTCATTATTTAGTTAAATTATTATATTTTGTAAATTTCTCCTATTGAGACGAGTTAAAAAAATAAAAAAAAATAATCAAAATATAAAAAAATTCAAAAATAAAAATAAAAATAAAAATAAGTTAATAAGTCAAATAAGTAAGTTTATAACTAAAATAAACTAATAAGTCGATAAACAAAATTTTCCAAATAGGCCCATAATTTATATAATATTTTTTTAATAAATAAAATATATTAAAACGCATGAAAATTATTTTTTATTCTTACTTAAGAATGTGTTACTACTATTCTATCTAAAATATTTTTTTCTTGTTATATAATTAGATCTCCAAATACCACAAGCCGTCGTGGCCTCCAAAATCTAAGAAAAAAAATATAATTTTAATAATTTGTTTTTAAAATTCTTTTTTGGAAATTAATTTTCGCCCCTTAAATAATCATAAAAATTATTTACCGCCGGAGTTAAAATTATAAAATATTGCATTCGTCCCGTGTCTCTCATCTCACATTCCTGTGAGACATATTCCCATCCTTTATAACATGAAAGTTCAGTGAAAGCTTCAGGGAAAAATAGCAATGGCCTGGCCCTCATTTCAGCTAAAAGTATTGAGTATGGTGTTATGATTTTGTGCCACATCAATTAGAATAAAAGTTTTTTTTCATCTATTTAGAATTCATTTGGATACTTTTTACTTAAAAAATTTAAAACATTTGGTGTTCGAGCAGCCACGATTTTA
This sequence comes from Heliamphora exappendiculata, assembly GCA_034768845.1. Taxonomy (NCBI): domain Eukaryota; kingdom Viridiplantae; phylum Streptophyta; class Magnoliopsida; order Ericales; family Sarraceniaceae; genus Heliamphora; species Heliamphora exappendiculata. The sequence goes on from JAOTRH010102473.1 coordinate 2,971, forward strand.
AATATGAGACTGCACTCAATTTATTCGGATATGAAATCGAATAAGTTATTGATATGTGTTTATGCTCGTGAAGAGGGCGACGTATGAAGTAAAATAAAACAATTTAGTTATTAAACATTGATAGGTGAGTGAAGCTCCCAAAAGAGAAAAAGCTACCATTGGGTTAATCTCGATAATGTGGGTTACAAGGACGTTGACCGTGAAACTTTGTGATATGTGTTGGGTTTCGTGTCTCAAATTTTGGAATATTTTCGTTCAGACAGGTGTTCGATCGTTAATTATGTGAGAATTAGTTTTAGATATCAGAAAGTGTAGAGAGACGATGAGAGACTCAGTTTGAGGCCACAAATATATTGTGAGGTAGAGAGTCACAAATGCACAGTGTGATGATCAATTTTATTCTCTTATGTAGAAGTAGGCAATTAGCTGAACCGTGTACTTTATTATATTTTTAGTTGTTCCGGTTCTTTTATTTTACTATTGTGGATTGAAACATACTGGTTTCCATTTGATTACCCAAATCAATTCATTTTAATTTTTAAAAAATTTATGCCTAAAAATCTCACCAAGATGATATGTTATGACCCCTTTTCCCACATCATTCAATTATACGCTTGAAATACCATTAAATTGTGTGTGATAATTGATGAGACACATTCAATTATACATTATTGTGACAGTAAAAACATAAGGGGGAAAAAATATTGGCACTACCCAGGAGTTTGACTACCTGAATTTGAAGGCTGGTCAGTTACTACATGTCCTCTATTCTGCATTTTTCTCCTTCGTCATTTGGTTTATTAACTTAAAAAAAAAAACTTTTTTAGCCTTTTTCATGTATTGATCTTGAGTTTTTTGTTTTTTTAGTTTGTCTCGATTTGAGATTCTCATTAAATTTTTATTTTTTACCAAAGGAGAAAGAAGTCCTCCACAAAAGAAGTTCCTGAAGGCACCCTCTCTTTCGAAAGGATTTGCATGTAAAGTCCTCTCAAGGTAATTCGCTTTGCATTGAATTAAACCACTTGCTCTACCACGATTAGAATATTTTCTATTCCGTACATATTCGTTCGGGAGCTTTTTGAAATAAGTAAAGCAGGACGAGTCTTTGGAACAATAATTGGTATTTTTATTACATTAGCTAATAAAACTTACATGTTCATTTCTATCACAATAAAACTTACATGTTCTTGAGAATGGACCAACTATTAAATCTTAGATGTGAAAATATGGTTTAATGACTTATTTTCATTTATTTATTATTTATTATTTTAAACAAAATGTTTCACTTTTTGGATTCGCTTGTCTTAATTTCTATACGTTTTCAATTTGTCTCAGCGATAGAATTTTTAAAAGTGAAAATTTTTGAAGAAATAAAAGGTTTTTTTTTTACTAAAAATAAAAATAAAAATAAAAAAATAAAAAAAGTTAATATGCTATTATCTCAAATCAGATCCAGGTACAATTAGATGTGAAAACAAACAATAATAGAGACAATTACAGCAAGAGTGATGAATTCTATGGTAATAGGGACACATGAGAAAATCAATTGAAGCAGTGTATGATGCCAATAAACACAACAATCCACCATGACCCATCAAGAAAGTGACTCCACATCTAACCAAGAGAAAGATAATATTTGTAAAGAGACATAGACGAACTCAAAGGGACTACGAATGAGATCACACGTACAAATAAGTTGGAGTTATTATTCGATAATTTTAAAATACCATATGATATTATTTATGTGGAATTTAAACTCGATGATATAACAAAAAATACTTTGAATAAATGGGAGATAAAGAGTGACCCACGAAATATGTATTAAATATTTTTATTTACTAAAAATAATACATGACATTGCATATATATATATATATATATATAGTACTTTAGGAGTACCATATAATTTGATACAAGTGAGGGTGCAGCATGGCAACCGACACGCGGTGGTTCATTTTAACGAAAAAGATTAAAAAGTAAAAAAATGGATAATTATTTTTTGTTTAGTAAAAGAAAAAGACTAAATAAGTTATTTTCAACTAAAATATAACTTATTTTCGTCTTTAATAAATATTTTTTTAAAAAAAATATTAGTCTAGAAATTTTATTCTTAGATTTATTGGAATCAAGTAGAAAATTTGAACAAAAATATAACAAAAATAGAAAAAAGAAAAATGAGCTATTTGAAAGAAGATCTCAAACACGCTACTAATACCGATCATATGAAAATGGTAGTTGTGTATGCACTCTTTAACGAAAAAAATAAAAAATCGTAATCAACATTGACTATATGTTTAACTAATTAGTCATAAATATTCATAAAAAAATCACAAAATGCCTCATAGTAAAAGACTACAAAAATAAATAGCAATGGCCATAATTATTATGAACAAATTCCGTATTAAATGTCAGTATTATTTGCATTAATTTCCATAATTTAAAAGTTATTTATTCATTCCAATACGGATTTTTTAGTTGGATAGAACGATGAATTTCCTACTTCATTAATTTATATATTAAACTAAGTTACATGAGGTGGTGGATGAAGTTCAAACAGTTTTGATGAGTGGAAGACAAGTTCTGGATGGCATTGTGATTGCAAAAGAGATTGTAGATGAGTGGAAGCGAAAAGAGGAAGGTAGGCTGCATTCTCAAAATCGATTTTCAAAAGGCTTTTGATTGTGTAAATCCGGAGTATATAAATGCTATGATGAGAGGTCTTGAATTTGAAGAGAAATGGGGATAGGTTGGATAAAGGAATGCATGACATCTACAATCCTTTCAGTGGTGATAAATATGGATCTGTAACAAATGAGTTTGGAATGGAAAAGGGTATAAGGCAATTAAAGGGATTCCCCATCTCCATTTCTATTTGGTCTGGTTGCAAGGGTTTAAATACATTGATCCAAAGAGCAAGGGTGAGAGGGCTAATCAAAGGGGTGCAAATTGGAGAATCGGGTGGTTTAAAGATCTCTCACTTACAATTTGCCAATGACAAAATTTTTTTTTTTTTGTAACATTGATGTGAAGGAAGTCATGAATGTCAAAAGGATTATGAGGTGTTTTGAGCTTGTCTCGGGGCTAAAAGTTAACTTCCACAAGAGTATCTTATATGGTTTTGGTATGTCAAGAAGTCAGCTGCACTCGACCGCAGAAATTCTAAGCTTGTAGGGTTGGACAAATACTATTCAAGTATTTGGGCATGCCAGTTGGAGCCAACTCCCAAGTGTTCCAAGACTTGGGAGCCTGTAATTGTAAACATGAGACAGAATCGAAGAATTGGAAAAGATCCCATCTCTCAAAAGCTGATAGACTAACCTTGATCAGGGCAACCTTAAGTAACCTACCAGTGTATTTTCTCTCCATCTTCAGGTTACCTACTAAGATCAAGGCCATCATTGAAAGGGTTCAAAAAAAACAAAAGAAAAATGCTCTATGTAGCTTCGAAAAAGGTAAGTAGCAACAAGGAACATGGAAGTTTTGGGGTTGCAGACTTGGGTCTCGAGAATGGAGCTCTCATTTCAAAATGGTGGTAGAGATTTGGGGGAAAAAGAAAAGGTCTGCACTTTGGAAAAGGGTGGTTAGTTGCAAATACAAAGTGGGAAAGAATGGTTTCAAGATCAATTGCCCAATACCAAAGTTCATAGATATGGAAGGGGATAGTTGCAGTGAGTGGGGGAAGAGCAAAGTAGGCAAATTGCTCAGGGATAATTTAGCTATTGTAGTTGGAGATGGGAAACTCATAATTTTCTGGGCACATGTTTGGTTTGGGGAGAAATCTCTGAAGAAAAGCTATGCAAGACTTTTTACAACAACAATTGAAAAGGAGATAACCTTAGCAAGAATGGAAGCCATGGAAGTGCAAACAGGCCAAAAATAGGGGATAACCAAAGTATTTAGAAGAAAGTTATTTCAATGGGAGCAAAATATAATTGGCAGAATCTAAAACAGAAATCGACAGTTGTTAAATTGAATGAAGAAAAGAGAGATATACTAATCTGGAAAGGGGGAAATGAAAGCATCTTTTTGGTGAAATCAGTCTATCATGAATACATAATTAGTAAACAAAGGAACGGAGTGGACCAAGCAAGCATTATATGGAAGAAACTACTTCCCCAAACTGTATTTTCTTCTGCTGGCATTGGCAAGCAAGCTTAGGTAGAATATATTCCAACTAGAGACTGGCTTAACAGACGGGGATTAATCACTCAAGATGCAGGGATAAACTGTGTAATATGCCAACAATGCCCAGAAACAACTGATCATCTATTACTGATTTTATATAATTAAAGAAAAAATTATATAAATTTTTATATAATTTTTTAAAAATTATATGATCTCTAAATTAAAATCTCACCACTTATTCAAGCATATTAGAAAAGCTAGAGGGTCCACCCTTTTAACTTGTAATCTTTTCAAACCTTGCATGTGGAAAGTTTTTGTGGGAGGAGGATGTGGGGGCTGTAAGAATAATGGAATGAAGACTTGCAGGTTCGCGTGCTTGGCACGTGATTAAAGGACAGGATTGGTCCCTTTCAGGAACATGCATGAACAAAGGGCTATTAGGTACTGTGCATTCATCAAGTCACATGGCCCTGTTTGGCCAAAATTGGGATTATTTTCCTTACTTTTATCTTTTCTTAATTTTTTTTAAAATTTTTTTATTAAAATTTTTTACTTTTCCAAATCGTCTCATTAAGATGAATTGGGAAACAAAAAATCTTGATTAAAAAATATATAAAAATCACTAAATATAAAAATAAACAACATAAAATTTAATTTATTGACTTATTTTTATTTTTTCTGAACATTTTATATTTTGATCAAGAAGAATTAAAAAGTATAATAATTTAATTAAATAATTTAAAAAAAATTTAAAAAATAAAAATAAATCAAATAAATAAGCAAATAAGTAATGATCTCAAATGGGGTGCTGTGATATTAAATCGGAGGTAATTGGAGTTCTATAATTTAATTGGAACTACTTATTCTTTAAAATGTATAAGTAGATAATTTTGGTAAGAACCTAAGCCAATTGAACATTGTTAATGTTGGCTTGCAAAATTTGAAAATTACCTGTAAAGTAAATGCACCCGAATCATCACGTAGTTAACAATTTTTAATTCGCCTAATTTTTTTTACAGAAATTACTTAATCAAATGAGCAATTCCGATCAAATTGTAGAATTCCAATTGACTCCCATTTGGAATCACAACATCCCCCACTGTGACTAAGTTAATTACAACAGTTTCCAGGTGCTGTTGTAACCAAGCCACGATGGCCCTATTTGGGCTAAATTGCAAAAAAATTTCTTATTTTTATTTTTTAAAAATATTTGTTCTTTTTTAATTAATTTGTTTTAATTTTTTCAAATTATCTCTCACTGAACACTTTGTTGGAAATATTGCAGGATTTGGGGACTGAGTTTGAGAAAATAAAAATACTTCTATCAATAGTAGGCATGAATATTTTTTATTTTTTTAGATGCAAAGGATATATGACGAAATTCAACGTTAAATTTCTAAGTTTCAAAAGATTATTAATATTACGTCTAATTTATTTTATTTGTCTCTTCAATCTCTAACACGTAGTGTTATATAAATTAATATACTATACGCTAATTGATGACTAGCTTAAAAATTAATTTTTAAAAAATTACTTTTCTAGGTAAAACTTTATTTTGAGTTAGAGAGTAGTTCCTTTAGTAAATAAATTTTAAGATAGGTAAATCTTTTTGGGTTAGTTGATTAGGTTAGCTCAAGTTCACCACTTGTAAAACTTAAAAAATTATATTGATCAACTATTTGTAATCATATTAACGGATAATATTTATTTGGATGATAACTATATTTCTAAGAATAAATTGTAAAATTTTTATTAGATAAACATATTTGAATAATGTAGTTATTGAAGAGGATTGACTTAATTCTTTGCATCAACTTTAGCTAAATGAATAATTAGAATGGCCAAAATATAAATAAAGTAAATCCATAATAAATAAATTTTTCTATAAAATTCAAAATTCAAAATTTCAATAAACCATTTCATAGATAAAATACTAAGTTCTCATCTGACAACTAGCTTAAAATTAAAATTTTAATTTTTTTGTTTAAAAATTTAAAAAATTTCATTTTTCAACTCAAAATCTTTTAATTCTTTTTGCTTTTTACATAACATTTTCTTTTATTTTTTTAAAAATATTATAACTTTTATTATACAAATTTATTTTTTATAAAAATTATAATTTTAACATTTACTCATCAAAATCAATCAAATAAGATTCATATTGAATTAAAAATTATCTAAAAATAAAACTTTAAAAACTATAACAACATCAAGCAAAAATTTTTTACTTTTGGCTTAGTAGTCACTTTTAAGCCATTGGTTTAAAAATTATACATATTATAATAAAACAAAATTTTTAATTTTTTAATTTAAAATGACTTAAAAGACAAAATACCAAATGCAGTCTTAAAAAACCATTTATCAAACTATGAGATATGAACTTGTTCATTCACCCAGGCATTCAATACGCATTTTGTAGTGTGAATTAATAAAATATATAACACTAATGCCATACAAAATGATCTTGTGTGTAAAGTAGAGAAATTAAGGTACCAAAGATCAAATAAATTAAGATGGACGTATGGTCCTGATTCAATCGATGACAATGACTTCTCGCACCAAACAAATGAAATCTTGAAGACTTTTCAGACTAAGTGGGCGCCGCCCAAGGAGCTCCACAGCTCGGAACAAGCTGCTTCCTCTTCTTCTTCCTTGGATTTTCCCCTCACCGACAAGAACCCGAACTCGGTGCTCGGTGCCTGCATAAGGTCCAGCGTAAGGTGTCCGCCGCCGTCGCTGAACCGCTCCCAACTGTGCGGCTCCGGGAACGTTTGGTGATGCGAGGTGACCGGAGAATTGGAGCTGGGTTGGGTGGCGGCGCTCGCTCCGTCGAGTCCGTGGTGGTGCCGCAGCCAGTCCCCGTCGGGAACGAATTGTCGGGCTAGGACGGCGGCACGATTTTCGGCGATGAGCTCGCGGAGCGCAGCGCTGCATCTGGAGGATAGATCAGGGGACGAAAACCAGGAGTTGTTCCTTGATGACAGAAGAGAGAGAACACGTCCTCCTGTGTCGGCAATGTCAATCCGAAAACGTTTTCGGTTTAGCTTTTTTTTTTTTTTATATATAAATAGTACAATGCAAAGCTGTGATTATTGAATAAAATGTATTAATATTTCTCTATTTTGAAGCTTTTCCATGATTCCTAAATTATCTACATCTTCCCCCCACTCTCTTTCTCTTTAAAAAAATCGCAAGTAACTGCCTATTCAATCTCTCTCTCCCTCTACAAAATATCTATTAATTTTTTTAATTATTTAATTTAAAAATTAAAATTACTTTATATTTACATACACATTCGTATGCCAACTGATAACATTTATAATAAAATTTATCACCTAGTTAGCGTGGTTAGTCGGACGGTGTTGGGCTGATATATTTTATTTTTAGTATTTTAATTCGGTAAAAAATTCAAACAACATTAAAATACTTTAAAAAAAAAAAAAATCTCAAAACCTCTACAAAATGACAAAAATCAAAAAGACTATTTAACGGATCGATCGATCTAAAGACCCATGACATACTATATCCCTTTTGGTGGTAGAGATTCTATGAACAATTGGCAATGGTCAAAAGGGTAAAAATTTGAAAAAATAAAATAATCCAAAAATCATATAATTCTAAATATAATTCTGGCAACTAAACAGGGTCTAAAGTGCTTTTTGTTCGTTGAAGTCTCTCATATTATTTGAGAGAAATAAGGTGTCACGAACATGCAACGCATGAGTGTTGACTTTGATCTTATTTTATCTAATATAAAAATATTTATATATATTGAATAAATCAATTATATTAAATATTACTATCTTATATTTATAAATGTGTGACTTAATACTTTAGTATGAATTCACTTTATATAAATGCATTTTATTTATTATTTACTGAGCGTCCTAAATGAAATGATTGGGATTAAATGAACCCAATGAATTATTGATGATTTATCATTGAGTTCAACTTAAGAAAACTAGATTGCAACTATTACTACGAGTACATATATGGGACCAATCTTTACCTTTAAATTTGTACAATTTCTGTTCTATCAAAGAGAGGTTGTGCTCCTTATATTGGGGCTTGGGCTATGGTTTTTGACCTTATATTGAAAAACGATTTTCTATATAATATGTTTGTTTTTTTTAATGTTTTAAAGTGTTTAGATTAATTTAAGAACGTCTTAACTAATTTCTAAATAATTAATTTTAATATTTATTTGCGGAGTTCAATGATAGTTAAGGTTTTATCTGGTATGAACTTGATCTTAAAATATTAATAACATTTAAAAAAATTCGAATATGAGACCTTCAAAAAGTGAAAAACACCAAGTCTTAAGTTTAAGACCAACAAGCCAATCCTTGGGGCTATTTTTTTTTTTGGGATAAAATTTGGTAAAAGTTTTTAAGTTAGATTTTTTTTTTCTTTTATTAAAAATGAAATAAGTTGTTTATCTCACTTAAAAAAGTTAAAAATTTAATAAATTAACTTATTTCTCTTTGAACTTTAATACATATCACATATTAATAAAAAGTCAAAAATATTATTACTTATTATATATTACAACTCATTTCTAATACATAGTAATGAAGAATAATATATTTATTTTTAGACCAAAAACAACAAGTTTTCTTTACGCTAATAAAAAAATATTTGCTTTTTTATAAATATGTATATAATTATAATAGTTTAATAACACATGAAACTAGAGTGAACTGGAGAAGAGAGTACAGATTATTTTTAGGACCGAACATCACGTTCCCATGGTGATGTTTGGCGTTGTTTTTTGTTATAGCTTATAGCCTTTTGTTATTAGTTTTAGGATTAAGTTATTATTTTTTTAAATATTCAAATTTTTTGTTACCAGTTATAAGTATTTTTTTATAAATACTTATATTTTAACTGCAAATTTTAATTATTATTTACTTAACTACAATTTCTATGTTTAGTACGTGTCTTGTATTCTCGATTATAATTTTATTTACATATATTTAGATTGAAATAAAGTCATAAATCTACAAAAAAAAAATTTAATAAAATAAAATTTTATAATTATAAGGGGACAAGGATTTCTAAAGTTTACCGACAAATAGGACTCTTAAGAATTCTAGTAGAATTGTAAGGAATTAAATCGAATTACTATAGATGTATAGAGAGAGAAAAAAATTACCGAAAACACATAGGTGACTCTTGACCCTTGAGCATGTAAACGAGTTTTGTTTCAGGATTCGAATTTTGGGTATTGAACTTTTTTAAGTATTTTTAATCTCAAATTGTAATGTCTACCGTTATAGTATATTATCTCTCTATCGTGGACGGTGACAGTTTGTGTCGAACCACGTAAACTCTTAAATAGTTTTCTCTCTAGCGTGTGTGCATATTGTGCCTCCGTTTGTTTGTTGGTAAGAACTATGATTTAGGGGCCGTTTAGCTACTTTAATTTTTTAATTTTTTAAACTTAAAACACGAAAAATAATAATAATAATAATAACAAAAAGCTAAAAAGCCTCTAACTTATACAATATTCTATTCAAAATTCAATCACTTTTAAAATACAATAATATATCTTATTTATAATTTATTTACTACAATTACAAACTAAATATAATTGTCAATATCAAATATATAAAAAAACAAAATTTTTCAATTTAAAAAAAAAATAACTTAGAGTTAAACAATCTACTTTAAACAAAACTTATTTGTTTGACTAATAACACACAAAAAAAAAAATTATAAAAATTAACTTCTAAACTAATTAAAAATCAAAATCCTAATCTTAATACTAAAACTAAATAATTTCAACAATACCGAACACGTGGTGGTCTTCGTAGAGGCTCCGGTAAATAATAAGTTGGTCGCAAATTGGAATGATGGGTGCAGAATTGATTAAAGCAAGACTGCAAGAGCAATAAATTGTTTGTGGAGGAAAAAGGTAGAAACACTGAATCTAACAAAAGTTGTGTTTGGGGGTATTTATGGAATTCAATTTTTTTTAATACAGGAATAATATGAGAAAGGACCAAACAGTGTCACCTTTCCACAGAGAACTGAATGCCATCCTACTTCAACACAGACTACGGCAGTGAACTATCGTGTCTAAGTTAGTTTTTTTTTAAAATTAGCTAGACTAGTTTTTTTTAAAAAAATTTAACTTTTTAACATTTTTTATAAAAAAATAAATGTACAAAAATATAAAAAAATCCATTTAGGGTTAAACTAATAGACTTTTTTTAAAAAATTTAAACAAAAAAACCTTTAAAAAAAAAATAATCCGAATATAGGCTCAGTCATTACTACTAATTAATGAGGTAATCATATTGAAATTGGTAATAAAATATTAGTTTTATTTGGTTAATTAGGTAAAATAAATGATTGACAATTGTGTTCTCTCCGTTCTTATTTGGTAAACAAAATTACTAACTTAATTATCTTAAAATATATATATATATATATATATATATATATATATATATACTAACTGACAGCGACTAATAAAAAAAAAATATGATCGATATCATATTTATAAAATGATAAATATTATTAATATTAAAAGTAATTATCTTTGTTATATTATTATTCACCCTTTTGTTAAGGGTTGACGGTAGTATTAACAAATAATAACATAAATATACATACAAGATTCAGCTACCTAATATGTTAGCAATTTAATACAAGAATTTTAGGAAAGATTTAAAAGAAAAATCCATTCTCTAAGACTACAAATTTTTATGTAAAATTACAAAATTTTTACTTATTAAAATAAGTACTGATATCAATAATACGATTATAAATCAAGGTGATATTTAACAAAACTACTGCTAATAGCTTATAAATTATAGTTTGTAGTGAAAGTTGAGAGTATTTAGTAAATAATATAGTTTGTAGTTGAAATAAAAAAAAATAATTATAAATTATAATAAAAATTATAAGCGTTCAAAAACATTTATAATTTAAGTTAAAAATAGTAATAAGAAGTTAAAAACTATTAGAACTAATATTGCCAAACACTACTGAAATCAGACAATATTTATTAATACTTTAGCATGAAAACACAGTACATATCTACGTTTAAGTTCTTATTACATAGCAAATAATACAATACGCACCTATTGATATTTAAAACCTTAACTTTATACGTAAATAACTTTCCATACGTCGGTGGAAAATTTCTAGATTGCGTCAGTTCGCAGCACTTCCAAGCAAATAAACCCTAAAATATAACTTATATATGTTTTCACTTTTCAACCAACTTCCTGCTTATTTCAACACATTTATCTTGGATTTCTAACACAGTTTAATCAGAGTACAAAACTCCTCTTAAAGTCCATTTTTTTCCTTTCTTCTTCCCGTTTTTTCTTTTCCTATCTAAGTTATCAAACAAACTGTTAATGGCAACTCGTTTTCTCAAAGACATGGCTAAGGAAAATGAAGAACAATAACAAAAGAAAGATATAGACAAGCTCTAAATAGCAGTATCATAAAACGCATTCGTATCATATCACATTTGACATCGAATAACATCGATTGATACATTAACAAATATTGATATCGAATGTTTAGAATCTCAATATGTTTTGACTAATACGACGTGTGAATACCGACATTGAAAACCGATAGAGATAAAAGATGGAAGAAAGGGGGAATGTGTAGGTACCTTGGGATGGGTTTCTAGAAACTGATGACTCCTGAGAGCCCTTTCTTCTCCGTTCGTTGTGCCCCGCTAATCTCCTCCGGCAACTCCTTTTTGAATCGTCGAACTCTGACACGGCATGAAACCTGAAACCCACATTCAAAAACCCCATTATCACAGGTTCACAATATAAATCCGGCTTAGACTTCAGATAGAGAAAAAAAAATTTTAATTTTTCAAGTTTAACTTTAAAAATTAAAAGTTATTTTTTAATTTTAACAGCTCCATGCTGTTACGGCCTAAAAAGCCAAATGATCACAATATGTATGGTATAATGATCGTGATAATGACAATAAACACATGCCAAGTACCGTAAAATCAATTCAAAACATCCGAAGTACCGAAAAAGAGAACCCGTTAGTGGGCTCAGTTGTACTAACATACCTAAAGCACCCTGTACATGCATACATCCATTTATATATATTATATATATGTATATATATATATATGAACAGATACGGCTGTATGTATAACCAACTTGTCGCCGCAGTCAGAGTTGTGCTACGGCTGCGCCGTCATAAATGGATATATTGGATAAATAAATAAAATAAAAGTATAAATTTACCGACGAAAGTGGAAGAAATCTAAGTGTTAGACACTATATGTTTTTAAAACAGCATGTTTATGGTGTTACGATTACTGTTTAGTTTATGGTATTATAAGAATCTATTTTAAAAATATAATAATTTAAATTTTAGGATAAAAATAATACAATGGATGACTTGTCGAACTCGCTGAAAAAAAAAACACTATAGTAGTAGGTGTTTTCTACTCAGATTTTGACCCAATGTATGTAATAAAAAAAGATATAACTTTTTTTCTTAAAAAACAAAATATATTTAGAAATTTTCATAATTCCGAACAAAATGACAACAGTTAATACCGAATAAGTGTTACTAAAATTACACACTTCTTCATTAATTACTTTTTTACTAATATGATTAAATAATTTTTCATTCGGTTTACAAATTAAAATTATTTTTACAAACACCATATATATATATATATATATATATATATATATATATATATTGAGTGTTGGAGAGTAAAAA
>JAOTRH010102484.1:0-15821 GCA_034768845.1 Heliamphora exappendiculata
AAGGACGATGAACTTCTTGATGATACATCATTTTTAGAGATTGGTGTGTTGGATTCCACTGGTATCATGGAGTTGGTTGCATTTCTCGAGCGTGAATTTAAAATATCAGTCTTAGATGAAGAAATCATTCAAGAAAATCTTGATTCGATCGATTTGATTTCAGATTATTTATTAAAAAAGCTTGCATAAGATAATTATTTAATTGTTCTTGTGAATATTTTTCAATATGGAGGTGTTATCAAATGAAGTATTGTTCTAAATGTACTTTATCAGATAAACTTTTTTCCGTTACAATAGATGATGATGGCGTGTGTAATTTTTGTAAAACTCAAACATATACATCCGATTATAAAAAGCCGCAGGACCTCGGCTTAAAAACAAATGGGAAAAACTATGATATTGTATTAGCTTATAGCGGAGGAAAAGACAGCACATATACTTTATATTTATTAAAAGAAAAATACAAATTGAATGTTTTAGCTGTTACATTTGATAATGGATTTTTAGCAGAGGAAACATACAGTAATATTAGAAATGTTTGTGCCAGTCTTAATGCAGATAGCTTAATCATTGCTCCTTCTACCAAGAAAATAAATGCAATATATAAATATTCAAATGAAGATGAATCTTTACCAAAAAAATCCCTTGAGCGAGCTAGTGCTATCTGTACTTATTGCATTGGTTTGGTAAAAATGTATGTTTACAAAGAAGCAATTTTAAGAAAAATTCCATATATCACATTTGGCTTTACACCTGGACAGATTAATATCAATAAGCAAGTCGTTAAATTAGATTATAGAACTCTGAAATCTAACTTTGCTGGAATCAAAGGCAACATAATAAAGGAATTTGGAGAAAGTTATAGCTCAATTTTACTGATGGATGATTTGGTGGATGAAAATAAAGACAATATACCTGCTTTGTTTTATCCATTTATGAATGATAATTATAATGAAAATCAAATTCTTGATAAAATTTCAGAATTTGGATGGGTCAAGCCTACAGATACTGATGGAAATAGTACCAACTGCCTTATGAATGCATATGCCATTCATAAGCATAAAGAAAAGTATGGATTTCATCCATATGCATTAGAGCTAGCCCATTTGGTTAGAAGCAATTCAATGGATAGAGAAGAAGCTCTAAGCAGAATTATGGAAGATGATAATAAGGAAATTATTAAGTATGTTGAACAAAAGTTAAATAATTGCTAAGGGGAGCGTTTACATTTGAATTTGCGTATGCAGAAACAAAGAAGCAAAGATAGTTTTTGATATGAGGTGGATATTTAACTTCATGAAGTAATTCGCGATAAAAATGAAAGCGATCGCGATGGTTAGGGGCGACATGAATTGGAGAATTTGTATGAGTATTTTCATAATAGCTACAAAACATATCCAAATAACTATTATGTTTTTGACCAAAAATATTGGACATATAACGAAGTGAATCAATATATAAAAGCCATGACTGTTAAAATTAAAAATAATGGTATTTTCATATATAATATTCAATTTTTTATATATAAAGAGATATTATATTTTTAAATCTATAATTTAAAATATAAAACATAAAAACTAAAAAGTAATTATACTCTTTTTTACTAAAATGATTAAAATAGAGGCATGCATATCTTATTAATACTCAATATGATTTTCAATAGTCATTCCTTTTTTATTATTTATTTTATGAACCAAATTATTTATTTTGTACTATTTATTAAGTAGATTATTTACGTAAAAAATTATATTAATAAAATATTAATAATTCTATAAATAGATCACATTTGTTGAAAAGTAAATTAATGATAAATATAATTTTATAAAAACAATGTTAAACAAATATAGTCAGATCATATAATTGTAAATATTTAATTAATTTAATTTTTTACATTAGTAATATAATTAATAAATAATATAAAATAAATTATTCAGATTATAAAAATATGTTAAAAACAAAACATTCAATAGAGCACCATGGTGGATATTTAAACTCACTTTAATTCAAAATTTCTTACATCAATTGCTATTCCGGGTTGGTTTCGGTCGTTTCCTTCGGTAATTAATTCAGGATGAATAGTATTTTTCTTATATGTATTCATGTTAAAATTTACAATAATACTATAAATTTAAAAAGTATTTTTAAAAATTTATTTAAAATTTAAAATTAATAATTTAAATTTATTTATAATGTAGTCTACATAACACATCTAAATTTAAACTTTTCATTTTAAATTTAAGATAATTTTTTAAATTCTTTTTGAAGAAGCTTAGAATTACAGTAAAATTTAAGTTTCTGAAGTTATAAAAGAAAGACTAAGAAGCAGTTAAAAAAAGAATTAAGAAGAGAGAGAGAGAGAGAGAGAGAGAGAGAGAGAGAGAGAGTAGATGAGGAAAATAAAAAGAAAGGAAGCAGAGAGAAGAACGCAGGGAAGAAGGAAGAGAAGCACCGCGCCACCCGACGCCACACCACCCGTCCAGCCGCCGTCTCAGGCCACCACCTCCGGCGACCCCCACCGGCCCTGTCACCAGGCACCACCGCTCCACTCCGGCGCGTCTTTCTTTTTTTTTTTTTCTCTCTCGTTATTTTCTCTCCCTGTTTCTCTCTTTCCCGTTTTTCTCTTTGCATGGTGGTGCTGCCACCACCAGCCACCACCGTCCACCACGTGCACCTTCAGAACCACCACCCCCACCACCGGATCCACCCTACACCACCCCAAAATCACCAGCCACCGCCGGTCACCACAAAAATCACAAACCATGAATAATGTAATAAAATTCCACTAACTGTTCGCACATCACCACCGCAGTACACACCACCCTCGCTCCGTCCCTAGTTGTTTCAATCCTTTTGACGGCCTGACGCGGCTAATAAACGGATCTGATCGTCCCAAAATTACTTTGAAGAACTCAAACTAAAAAATTATCAATTTGAGAATTTTTATTAAAAACAGTTTTTTGTTGTCATCTTAGAACAACCATAGCCCTCACCTTGGACCTCTGTTCTGATTACTATCATAAATGGATCCAAGAAAAAAAAATTATTATTATAATAATATTAATTTAAAATATTTTATAATTATATAAGTTTGTCTTTTTTAAATTTTTAAAAAATTTAATATATATTTTTCTAAAAATTTACAAAATTAAATCACCTCCAAAATTAAAATTCTACCTCCCTTACTGATTACTGTAAGTTGGATTAGACTCGCTTCGCAACCACCTTCGCATATGCATAAACGGTTGTCAAAACCGACGGTCGAATTGTCCAAAGAATGTCCCGAAGTTGGACTAAAAACCACGGCAAACCGGCACGTTGACAATCACTGTGCGTTGCATTTTTTTTTCCACTTCCACGCACTGATCTTGCCTCCTTGATTTTTGCATGGGCCATGATATTATGTTAGTAAATAATAATAATAATAATTAATGAAATTTTATTGATTTTATGGAAAAAAAATTAAATTAATATTTTGTACATAAAGTTGACAAGAATTTTGTTAAGTAAAATAAAATAAATTTATTCTTAAGGGTTAAATATTTAAAATAACAATAATAATTAAATTGTATATTAGTTTGATAAAATTAATATTTATAATGAGAAAAAAGGTCTTAATTTAAAATTAGTGAATTTTATAAGAATCTTAAAGTTGTGTTTTATCTAAATTTAGGAGCTTAAGCTCAAAGAATAAACTCCAGAAATTTTAAAATTTTTGAAATTAGAATAATATTTTTAATAAAAATAAAAAATTCTGAAATTAGAATAATATCTTTAATAAAAGATTTGTATTTTTAGCTAAGTTTAAAAACTTAAAAACTTAAGAATTTTATTTATATTATTCGGATGAATTGATTAAATTATAATAAATTTTGGCTAAGTGTCTTTATTGAAAGTATTATTTAAACAAAGAATTTTTAGCTCAGGAATATAAGTATTAATAATAAGAAATTTTAAAGTACCAAATTATAAAGATTTAGTATTCCACACTTATGTGTAAAGTGAATTCTTGTAGGGACCGAGATCGCGTCGTCAAAAGATTAAGAAATTAGAATCAGAAACGAAAAGATAGTTCAGTATTTTTAAGTTGATGTAAGAATGCTTAAGTATTATTTTGAATAGAAATACATAAATTATACTTTAAATTTTTCTTGTATCCACGTTTTGAAGCATGAGAAATTGTGACAGTATGATCTTTTATTCAAATGTCATGATACTTTCAAATATATCATCTGTATGTTTTGAAAAGCATGTACTTGTGAAAGAAAAATTTATCAATATTGTGATATGTTATTCAAAAGTGTCAAGTTACATGGATTTTCGTCCATTTATATCCCATTAGAGAAGGTTACCCAATTATGAATTTTGATTGTCTTTATAAGGGAGGTTTCTCGTTAAGCGAGAGTTATTGGCTTAAAAGTTTTCAAGTTAAGTCTCGGATTATAGCACATACCACTCGTGCTTGATAGACAAAGACCCTCATTTTCATCGTGTTGCTATCCGTGCATTGAGAATTAAGGTTACAATACCGTCGAAACTCCCGATCGTGAGGTTGACGACTACTTGAATACTGTTGGATATAGGTTGTAAATGAGATATGGTTATTTTTTTTATTATCGCTGTTTTGTTGGTAACTTTACTTTGGATATGAAACAATGAACTTCATAATTTGTGGTCGTTCAACTTAAAGTAATCTTTTTACAAAGATTAAGAAAGTTCTTTATATGGTATGAGATTTTTGTCATACTTTACATCTCTGGTAATAAGAACTCACTTGCACAGCGAGTCTAAAAGTCGTAAATTAACCCGTCTAATTTGTTACTTAGGTGTCAATCACAAATCTCTCAAGGCTATTCTAAAAAAAAATTCACTTTTCAATAAATGTCTTGTACCTTTTTCAAAAAAAAATTATTTTTTCCACCAATTCAAAATATAGGTACAAAGTATATATCTCATTCAAACTTTTTACATCTAACCATATATTTCAAGATAAATGATATGTAGGAGATTTCACACATTTATAGATATTTCTAGTAATTTTGGCATCAAAATAACAATAATTAAAGCCTAAAATATAAAATGTTAAAAGGATCATCCATCTTATGATAACATTTTTCTAAAGTTAAAAAGAAATAATAATATTAAGTTTTCAAAGTTTAGTACATTTAATTAGTTACTAATTATTTAAAAAACCAATAATATAATTTAAAATAAGAATCTAATTCCTTCCTTTAGTTTTAAGAAACTTAAGTATAAGTAGTTCAGCGACATGCAAAAATACTAACTTAACAACTACGAAAATATTAACCACATTTATACATCTCATTTGTAGGCCAAAATAAATAAAAACCATTACCATTGATGGCTTGCAAGAGAGAAATTCAAAAAACTATAAAAAAGCTTAGGTTCAACAATAATAAAAAACGTGTAGGAGTCATAGAGTTGTAATAAAGCGATTTAATCACTCTTAAACACCTACAAACAAGGTTCAACTATGAAAATTTAAAATTATATGAAAAAAATTTTGGCCAAAAATAATAAAATAATAAATAAATAAAGATTTCTATGACCTTTCATAGAATGAGGGAGAAGAAGAAGAATTACAGTATAAGGGGGCGGCTGTATTGAGGAATGATGAAAAGAAAAGAGAAGAAAATAAATGGGGAGGCACAGGGTTGTGCGTGGGTGAACAGGGAAGAGGCGGCGGGTAAACTAGGGGGGAAAAGCAAAGAAAAGAAAAAAAAACGGGGGACGCGCTGTGGTGAAGAAATCTCAGCAATCATAGCCAGATACTGGTGGGGGGTCACAAAATAACACGAAAGATATACTTGGAAAAGTTGGGATGATCTATGTTCTAGCAAACTCGAGGGTGACATAGGTTTCAGATGATTTAAAGCTTTCAACTTGGTATTGTTGGCTAAATAATGATGGAGAATTATCACCAATCCTGCGTCACTAGTGTGCCAACTATTGAAGGCAAGGTACTTCCCAAAATCAGACTTTCTCAAGGCAGATATAGGCCCCAACGCCTCTTTTACATGGAGGTGCATATTAAAAGGTAGAGAAATTCTGTTGAAAGGGGAGCGGTGGAGAATGGGCAATGGAGGAAAAACCAGTGTGTGGAAGGACAAGTGGTTGCCAAAGGGACCTTCTTTCAAAGTATGTAGCCCAATGAGACTCAACATGAACGAGCTTAAAGAGGAGGACCTAATCCAAAGAACGAGGAAAGGTGGAACTAGGAGCTTCTAAACCAAATGTTTCTCCCTTTTGAAAAAGAAATAATAAGCACCATCCCTATTAGCTTGAGTGGGAAAGAGGACAAATTCATGATCTGGTACTACACAAAAAGTGGGAGGTTCACGGTAAAGTCTGGTTATCACGTGGCAAAAGCAGATACGTAGCCTATGATAGGTACTTCAGACTCGTCTCATCTCAACACCTATTGGAAAAGGATCTGGTCAGCCAATATTCTAGATCATGCGGAGAGCTTGCAAAAATATTCTACCGGTTAAACACAATCTATGGAAAAGGAAGATCAGCAACAACTCAAAATGTAATTGGTGTGATGAGGCTGATGAAACAATTATTCATGTTTTAAGGGACTTCACATACCTAGATCAAGTATGGACACAAGTTCAAGGTATTATGGATTGGCACCACGCAAAAGGAAGAGGAGATTTTAACGGTTGGGCACAGGAGGGTCAAAGGAAACTGGATGGGAATACTTTTGGACTATTTTGCTTAATCAACTAGAGAATTTGGATGGAAAGGAATGCGCTGGCAGCTAATAATTCAGAGGGACACTTGGTAAATCCAAAGCATATTGACATAGCTATTGTGGAGTTATTGGATGAACTAAAAAAAGAACGAATTAATAGAAGCAACCTTCCCTCCATCAAGCATACACTTGTGAAATGAAAACGACCGAATAGTGATTGGGATAAAGGTAAATTTTGATGACTCACGTAGTAAAGACGAAAGGACGGGAGTGGGTTTGATTACAAGAGACGTGGAAGGCAAGGCAATAACTGCTAGTATAAATTTCTTCCAAAGTACAACAGACGCTAATCATGTAGAGACTCTAGGGGTGGTTAGTGCGAGTGCGATTAAATTTGCAATACGGACTAGGGTTTGCAATCTTCAACTGTAGGGGGATTTACTATTCGTGATCAAACACTACAGTCAAAAGAAGAGAACTTATCCCACATAGGAGCTCTAATTGAGGAGCGTCACGATCTCTAACGATTTTTTGTCCGATTCGTCTACTTCTATACAAAAAAAGCAAAGAAACAAGGTGGCGCACCCATTTTCAAAAATGGCGCAAACGTTACAAGATGCACGAGCATGGAGGACAAATATACTAGAACACATCTTGTCCTTCATATTCAAAGAAACAGGTCCTACCTAATTTGATTGATTGATGTTTCTATGGTTTTTTTTAATAAAAAATAAAATAAAAACTTAATAAGTGAACAATGCATGCATACTTGTTTGTTTGTGTATATTGTAAGGGATATATTTTATAACATTATAAATGAAACAATCATATATTATTTTTAAAATATTATAAATCGTTGAGATCAACTATCAATTAAATTATATCTTACAAATATATATATATATATATATATATATATAAATGTACAGTTTTAAAATTGGTACCTTATCAGAAAGATGGTGCGACCCAGAGTGGTAAAACTAAACCAAACTGATCAAACCACTCTTCTCTACAGTCAAGCAACCGGCTTCGATCTTCCAAGTTGCAAATAAACATGTTTGTCCCTCCTCGTTGCCTGGAAGACAAGTACGTTACCCAACAGTAACACTCATCGGTGTAATAGATACAATTAGCCTTAATTCCTGGGAATTTAGAGGCTTCAACGGAGATGGAACCACTCTCATCTAAGAACAGGGCATTGTCCCCCCAAGTTGTCCATCTCTGCCAATCTCCCATTCCCTAAATCGATCTCAAATACACGAAATCCGTCATTTATAGCAACTATCAACAAACTCCCCGCCGATTCGACGATGTACAATTGCGGCATGCAATGACTTCAATAGGTAATTCTTCAACAACTCGAGCTAGTGTTGCATTGGGGCCTCTAACGTCGCAAACGAGAATTGCGGCATGATCTAGACTATCTATTTCTATCCCGTAGATTTTCCCATTATGAGAAGTGACATCAATGCATGATCCTTCAGCCGTTTCTATGGCGGTCCAAGCCTTGTCTCCCGGTCGCCAAAACCCTAGAAATCCAAATCCATTGATAAGCATGAGCGCGTAGTCTCCTTAATTCCTTACAAGGACTCGAAGACAAAACTGCCTTCTGAATGTAAGTCAACTTGTGTAGCCTGCTCTCGTGTTCGTAATTCTTGAAAGTAGAAAGATGAGGAAGGCCGATTTGACGCCGGGAAAGAGGATGCAACAGATTCATCTCCCCTTCTTTGGAAACTGTTACGAGCCAGCCGAGCGACTCTAGGCATCGCTTTTCCTTTGCTTCCGGTAGCGTCACCCTTATAAATTTCCGGCGGCACTTGGTGAGACTAACAAAAGAACGTTCATCGGCGTCATCGTATCTGGCGTCGACCATGAGCCATAGCACTTGCCGAGATCCATTAAAATTCTGCGTCGCTGCAACGATCGCCATGATCTACAAACTGCTCCGAAAGCAATAAAATCTTCCAACAGATCGATTCGCCGAGCGTTAAGAAGAAGAAGATCTGGAATTAGATCAGTCCAATCTCCCATCTGTTATTCTAAGATTTGAAAGATTGTTGGATTCTGAAGAAGACGCACAATCATAATTATAAAATTTATATAGAATTTATTAAATAATTATGATTATTCGATATTATTTAAGATATCAATTTAATAAAATAAAATAATATTGGTCCGATTACGATCGGGAATAGTTGCCAAACTTCGTCTCCTACTTAGAGTACTGATATGGCGGTTTGAAATATTCCTTTTTGGGAGATAAGTAGTTTCAAAAAATATTCTAGTTGCTTTGGGATAATTGGTTATTTAATTATTTTATTTTTATTCTTATTAATTTTTAATTATTTAGTTAAATTATTAATTTTTTTTCATTCTTAACATTGAGATGAGTAGTAAGAATAAATCTATTTATGAAAATACAAAAAATTATTATAAATAAATAAAAATAAATTAATAAGTCAAATTTTATACTAACTATTATCAGAAAAAAAGATTTTGAGATAATTTTACATAATAATTTTTTTACTTTATATTGAAATGTCTAAAATACTCTTATTTTTAGTTTTTAAATTATAATATTTGATATATTGGCACAAATTTTTTTATTTTTGTGAGTAGAGTTGATTTTTTTAAGTAAGAGTAATATATATATTAATTTTGTTTGAAAAAAAATTTGAGTATTTGAAATTCATATTAACTTTTTTTCTTAAATTAATAAATAGGAAAAAAATTAATTAGTTTTTTCTTTTAAACCTATTAGGGCAGCATAAAAGTTATCCCAAACAACCCATACTATTTTAATATATGGTACATCAATACTATGAATTCAAAAACAAAACTCAAAAAATTATCTAAAAAGTTATTTGAATAGTTAAGATTCATATTTAGTAAGATGTGGAACACATTTTAAGAAAATTTAAATCATTCAAATTACTTTCTGAATATTTTTTAAAATTTTATTTTTAAATTTATAGCATTGCTATTTACAGTAAACCCTCTTTGTTTTCCATGCATGCCCTTCTTCTTCCAATTTTGTAGCAACGTTAATTGATATTTAATTTTGATCCATAAATAGAACTATAAAATAACATAAAATCCTATTTAAATAAGTTTCCTACTAAGAAGATCAATACTTTGGATCTTGCATAAAAAAATATTCTTCCTAATAATTTATTTGTCGCATGAGACTCATTCAAAAATAACAAATTCTAAAAATTTAACCCAAACAAAATTTTTGTAAACTACCAAATCATTACGCAACTGGGAGTCTAGGAGTTACGGATTTAGGCAACTGTTTAGAATCATAATCGGGTTACCCATTAGTTATATAAGAGGGAAGTGTGGACTACACGGTACCGATTGTTAATTCACGCATCCTCTTCTCTGCGTCTCCTTCAGTTTACGACAATCTTCCAAAGAATCACAGATGGGAGATTGGGCTGATCTAATCCCTGATCTTCTTCTTCTAATCGCTCAGCGTATTGATCTCTTAGAAGATTTCATTGCTTTTGGAGCAGTTTGTAGATCATGGCGATCGGTTGTTGCAGCTAAGCAGAATTTTAATGGACCTCTGCAAGTTCCATGGCTCATGCTTGGCGCCGGAGAAACCGAGGATGAACGTTGTTTTATTAGTCACACGAAGTGCGGCTGGAAATTTCGAAGTGTGACGCTACCAGAAGCAAAGGAAAAGCGATGCCTGGAATCACTTGGCTGGCTCGTAACTGTTTCGAAAGAAGGAGAGATGAATTTGTTGCATCCTTTCTCCCGGCGTCGGATCGGCCTTCCTCATACCTTAACTTTCATGAATTACTACCCCGAGAACGGTCGGTCTGCACATAGAGAGGGCAGTTTTGTCTTCAGATCCTTCCAAGGAAGAAGACTACGCGCTCATGGTTATCTTTTGGGGTGGATTTCTAGGGTTTTGGCGACCGGGAGACGAGGCTTGGACCGCCATAAAAACGCCTGGAGGTTTATGCATTGATGTCACTTATTACAAAGGGAAATTCTACGGGATGGATATTCTAAATCTGGGCACGATTTTTGTTTGCGACGTTGGAGGCCCCAATCCAACGTTGGCTCGGGTTGTTGGGGGAGGAGAACTTTACGAAGTCATCGCAAGCCGGCGAGCGTACATCGTTGAATCGGCGGGAAGATTGTTGATAGTTGTGTGAAACGAGTTTCAACTAGATTGGCATTTTCAGTCGCTTGGATTTTGCGTTTTTGAGGTCGATTTAGGGAATGGGAGATTGACAGAGACGAACAGTTTAGGGGAGAATGCTCTGTTCTTGGATAAGAGTGGTGTTCCATCTCCGTTGAAGCCTCTAAATTCCCAGGAATTAGGGCTAATTGTATCTATTACCCCGCTGTGCGTTGGCCATTATATATCTACAACTTGGAAGATCAAACCGATATGCCATGCTGGTGCAGAGAGTGGTCTGATCCCCTTGGTCCACCTCTCTGGGTCACACCATCTCTCTATGATGTGCTACATTTTTTAATTTTTGTTTTCAAATAAACATGATTTTCCTTTTTTATTAATATATTTTTTATTGTATGAACATTCCTCTCATCAAGCATTATTATAAGATAAACAATTTTAATAATAAAAATATATTTGAGAGTTGGACCTCTTTAAAAACGAATAACTATATTCCTTGAGGTACAAAACACTAGATACTCATCTTATGCAAGTTCATGTTTTTTTTTTTTTTGGTTTTTCTAATTTTTCGATGGTTGAGTGAAATTTTGAATTCCTTTGGAGATATCAATATCTAAGGTCTGTTAGGGTACGCGTATGGACTCATCTTTTCATTTATGCATACAGTTCGGTTTTAAAAAAAACACTAAATAGATACTGATTGATATCAATATCTCGTGATACATGCATGGATTTATTTTCTAATTTATATGGATGTCTTGTTAAGCCTCATTTTTTATTATGGGGATGGAAAGTGATGAAAAATAGTAGAGTTAGAAAAGCAAATGATGAAAAATGGATGGAAGGAGAAGTAATTGCTTCTTTTTTTATTATTATTATTATTATTTGGTTAGATAATAATCATAAAAGAAAGGATAAATTACACTTACCACTCCTTTGATTTCTGATAAAAATAAAAATCTCTCTTGTGATTTTTAAAATATTACTAATCTCCATTCAGGTTTAATTTTTGCATCAAATTAGTTCAACCGTTAAATTTTTGTTCAACTGCGTCTTGTTTGACGCATTTTTCAAACAAATTTTTATGATCCAATTCGTTCATTACATAAAACTTTTCGAGTTTGTTTAGCATATGAAAATTTAAATTCATTCGATATCTGTACCTAATTATTAAATAAGATCTCCTAATATTATTTCATAAATAAATTAATAAATATTATAATTTTAAAAAATATTATTAAACAAATATTACTCAATCATTTAACTACAGGTATCAAATGAATCTAAAATTTTATGTGTTAAACAAACTTGACGAGTTCTACGTAATGAACGGATTTGATCATAAAAATTTATTTAAAAAACGCAACAAATAAGACGCAGCAAAGCAAAAATTTAACGGTTGGACTAAGCCTGTGTTTGGGCTAGTTTATTTTTGTAAATTTTTGGCTTAAAAGACAAAAAAAAATCAACTGATTTTGGCTTATTAGGCTTTTTTCACTTTATTTTTATTTTTTCTACATGATTTGACATCTACTTGTTTACAAAAAAAAAATCAAAAAGTCTAAAAATTACTAAAAAAAAGCTAGTCCAAACACAGGCTAATTTGATGCAAAAATTAAATCTAAGGAGAGACTAGTGACATTTCAAAAACTACATAAAAGATTTCTATTTTTATCAAAAACTAGAGAGGTGATTATTTTAATTTACACTAAAAGAAATGAATGCATATATATATATATATATATATATATATATACTATTATGGTGTGTTGTTTGATATTGTTAAAACTATTATTTTATAGATTGCTGTTTGTAGCAGAAGTTGTGAGTACTTGACAAATATTGTAATTTGTAATTGAAATAGTAAAAAATTTAGTTATAAATTGTAGCAGAAGTTGTACGTGCTTGATAAAACTTATAACTTACAACCACAATCAGTAGCAGAAATCTAAAAGTTACTAACAATAACTTTACTAAGCACCTCCTATATATCTATATTAACAAAAATAAAGTTTTCGTGAGACTGAATGTGACCGCTCCAAATGTTAATTTTAATTTTTTAAAATTTTTTAACTTTAAAAAATTTTAAAAATATTTGATTGGCTAACTGGTTCAACTAACTATTTGACAACTCTAAATATTTTTAGAATTTTTATTAGTTAATAGATTTCTTAATTTTTGGTATCTTCCTGCCTTATCTTCAAAGAATCAAAATGATAGATAATTCGTGAAATATTTATATTTTCTTTGCTTAATTATTTGCCTTTTTTATTTCACTTATAACATTATTTATCTTTTTTGTTTTGTTTAGTTTTTGCAGTCTTAAAAATAATCTAACGGATATAATTAAACTTTTTTATATATAGTAAACATATATTTCATACGAATCTATTTTCTTTCAAAACACATAACTTAATATCATTATTTTAAAACATGTTATTGACTTGCCTTAAAATAATATATGACTATTAAACTCTGATCACAGTGAGTTAAACTAAAATATTTTTTAATACAAGTTTTTTTTTTGTCAAGAATAAGAAAATGATTAAAAAATTTCTCTTTTAGTTAAGAATATTATCAGTTAATTCTATATTTTACTGAGATTTTAATTATAAATTTTATGGTAAATTACACCAATCTCTTTTGAGATTTAACAAAATATCAACTACTTTCCATGTAGTTTTGAAAATATCATTAATTTTTTTTAAAATTAATTTTTAAATCAATTAAATTCAATTGTTAAAAATTTTAACAAAACTATCCAACTACCTCAAAATTATCACCCAAAATCACCCCTTCAAAACCCACCCTTAAAACCACCCCCAAAACCCACCCCAAAACCAAAATAACTCCCAATACCACCCAATAAAACCAAAATCACTACCAATACCACCCCCAAAACCAAAACCACTACCTAAAACCAAACCCACCCCTCAAGACCCAATGCCACCGTCGGTCCATGCCGCACGCCACCGCCACTGCTACCCCCGCATACCACTACCACCGGCGGTGTGGGGGGCAGGCGGTCGGCGGCGCTGGCGGTGAGGGTTAGTGGTGATCGACGGATTGGTTACAGATGCCGCACGCCACCAACCCCTCATCGCCAGCCCCCCACACCGCTGCCACCGTCTCCGCCACTGCCGAGAGAGGGACGGCAGAGAGGAGAGAGAGAGACGGCAGAGGGAGAGAGAGAGAGAAGGTAGAGAGCATAGAAAGAAGGACGAAGAGAGGAGAGCATGCGACGGCGGTGGGGTGTGACGGCGGCGATGGTGTGTGGCGGCGACAGTCGCGGTGGCGTGCAACGTGGATGGGTAGTGGTTTTGGCAGTGATTTTGGTTTTAGTTTTGGGGGTGGCATTGGTAGTGATTTTGGTTTTTTGGGTGGTATTGGAAGTGATTTTGATTTTTTGGTGGGTTTTGGGTGATGATTTTGGGGTGGTTAGATGATTTTTGTTAAAAGTTTTAACAATTTGGCTTAATTGATTCAAAAATTAAATTTGATGGGAAGTTCATGACATTTTCGAAATCACAAAAGAAGTAGTTGATATTTTGTTAAATTTCATGGGAGATCAGTGTAATTTACTCTAAATTTTATTTAAATACTTTATTTTTTTTAAAAGTGAAGTTTCAGTTATTACACGAGAAATTTCTCAATGTAAAGCAATGTCTTAGAAAAGGAACGCATTCATTATCGTTATCCTTTCCTTTTTATTGCTCTTTTAAATATCCAGATTTGCAGATACTGCTCAAATTCTAATTTGATACAATATGATATTTCCCTTGTTGATAACTATCTTGTATTTAATTACGCAAAAAAAAAAAAAAAACTATCTTGTATTTGTTAACCAGGTGTGAGCAATTTCTGCAAGAAGGGAAGCTATTGGAGGTATTATCATCGTGATAATGCTTCTAAAGAGTATTCTATGAATTCTTGAATACTTTTAGCCTCGCTTGGTTTTGGCTTAAAATTGGATTTTTTTCCATTAAAATATGTCATTTATATTATTGGTCCAAAACATGTTATTGACTTGCCTTAAAATAATATAAGGCTATCAAAAATTGAAAAATGTAATTCTCAATCTATTTTTCTCGATTTTTAATTCTTTTAAAAACAAAATTCATATGTCATCGTATTATTGGTGCAAAACTTATTTTTCAATTAAAATTATGTTTTTAATTAAATTAATTAGGGATATCTAATTAAATACATAGTTTAAAATTTAATTAAACACTTTTAAATCAAGTATATACCCCTACCAAATTACACCAATTTCTAAAAACATCTGTTTCCAATAAAAAAAAATTCATTTGAGCTAAATTAAGTATATTTTTCCTATCAATTTGTAGCGATTTTCAAAAAAATATATTTTCAAAACAAGAGTTAGACTGATCAAAATACATAAATTCTATAAATACACAAATCTTATTATTATTAGATTCTTAATCAATACTGCAATATAATTTGATAATTTCAAATTTGGGACTTAAATATACGTATTTGAAGAAGAAAATCAACTAAAAATACTAAAGTTATACACTTGTAGCACTTTATTTTAATTATATGCATTGAATCTATATTTTATAATATCGTGAATAAGTTACGAATTATATGATAATTCTTATAATAAAATTGATTTAATGCACCAATTTTATCAAAGATTTATACTCAAAAAAATTAATATGCAGCAATTTTGTAAGGTCCAATAAAAATTAAGTTGTCATATTTTTTTGTTTCAATAAAAGAAGTCTTAAAATAATATTTTATTATTTTTATAATTAAAGTTCGTGTATGAAAAATTAAGTGATATAAAATGAAAAAACAATATATTTCGTATCTATTATTAACTTAACTTTTTTAGATGTTATTGTTGGAATCTGTGAATTTCATTGGTCATTGAAATTCAGATTTCAATAGCTGGATCAATTACAATTGAATTGGCCATTCAAT
>JAOTRH010102495.1:0-15821 GCA_034768845.1 Heliamphora exappendiculata
TTATGGACTAACACCGAAGGAAAAGAGCACCTACCACCTTCTTTACGGGAACTACCCCGAAGGAGAAAGGCACCTATATGGTGCACGTTTTCAGACTCCCACCGAGAGCAACTCGTGTCAAATACCCGCTATCCCGGTACATCTAGAGAATCATTTCAAAAATCGTCCCGTAACTCAACTACGAAAAATATTTTCACAAAAATACATTATACATGTATTTAGATCCATCAATCAACATGGAGATCAAACAAAAATATTTCAAAATGGTTTTTTTCTATTTTCATCAAAACGTTTTAAAAATGAGACTCAACCCCAAAGGTTGGCTCAAAATCTCCAAAACACCAAGTGTTGAGATTTTTATCAAAAATCACCATTTTTCACAAAACCACTGTTTTCAAAACCACCTTTTGAAAATCATACATCCACATGTCATATACGGCAGTAAACCAAAAATAGCAAAAATATGTTTTTTACTCGTAAAATAAGGTTTAAACACAAATATGACATTTCATGCATTTTTTACCCGGTATAAACACATATAATTACATAAAATACCCTTATACAGCAGTAGGGTCTAGAATCCTACCTCGGCGAATCGAAACTCGAAGCTTCAAAAATTGAACTTCGTCGGAACAAGAATCAGACTGGATAGGTGCGAAGTCGACGTCCTCGATAGCAAGGATCCACAACCAATCTAACAAAAAACCAACTCCCAAGCCCTCAAAAGCTAGAGAGAAGGCAGAGAAACGAGAACTTATCTTGGAAGAAAGGTTTTCTAAAATATCTCAATCACTGGGATATTTATAGACACGGTAATTTTCCTATGTCCAGTCGACCAAACATCCCAGTTCGGCCGACCGAACTAAAAATTTTAGGTTCAGTCGACTGGGCCGAGCCCTCCAGTCGATCGAACCCCTAGGCAGAAGCGTACTGGTTTTGTGCTTCGGTTTCCAGCCCAAAAACTAACCCAACAAGCCTAAATAAGCGTAAAACATATTTATACATGCTATTCTACAACTTTAAAACATAAACCATGCATCGAGGCTATTCATATACCGAAAGAAACACGCCACATATATAAATAATTCAAAATAACAAGGTTCCGGGTCTCACAACATGTGCCTTTGAAAATCAAGGAAGTTTAGGGTTGAAAAAGTGATTTAGATTGCCTTCTAGCAAGTCGAAATCCTTAGTTTTGGTTGGTTTCATTTTTTGAGTATTATTTTTGTTTTTTTTGTCGTATATTAAAAAAAATTATGGGGGTATTTATTAAAGATTGAGTACCTTATTTGTGCCTTATTTTATTTGATTAAAATTTCATAATTTAGACATTAGATTAACTATCACACTGATTTTGGGGTAATTTAGTTCATTGTGGATAAACACTTTTAAAGATGAGTCTATTCTGTACACCACTTAAACATTGATAGATGCATGATCTTTCAAACTTGGGTTCAAATTAATCTATTTGTCTTTCTTATTGTTTAGTTTTCGAAAGTTTTTACAAAATGACCACATAGTGGCAACTCAATTGAACTGAATGTTTAAACTCCTTCTTTCTTTTGTTTCTGTATGTTTGGTTTGAGAAAATGGCTACCTATGCAAATCTTGCTTTTACGTTCCTATTAGTGTGAAAGTCGCCTATGAAAGCATGAAAAAAAGGAAAAAGAATTACAAAAAAGAAAAAAAAGAAAAAAAATTTGCAGTCTTTAGTTGAGGGGGAGTTAATCTACGAAGTGAATTGGGTCAAGCTAGTTTAACTTTGTGTTTTTCTTAATTTCTGATAATAAATGTGACTCAACCATATAGATCCCATATATGATTTGCTCTTGGAGTTTAGAAATGTTTCAAGTCACACATGTTGGAGGCAAACTGCAAGGATAATTGATTTGTAAACGATTTTTAAAAAAATAAAAACTTGATGGGTAATCGCCGAAATAGGCTCCAGATAAATTTTTTTGATGTCAAACGATCAAAAATAAAACCCGTGCCTCCACAGTCAATTCAGATGAATACCTTTTGGTCGATTCTTCCCAACAACAAAATTTGATTTCCCGAGTAGAAGTTTCAGTCAGACCTTCTACTGTATTTCTGATGCGATTCCCGAATGTAATGTGGGCTACGATCCTTCGAGAACTGGTACTGGCAGAACCTGGACAACCTCAATCTTGGAAGACAACTTATGAATTTGGTTCGCCTACACACATATTTATAGGGTTACAGTAGGGACCTATGGAGTAATTATGGTATAGACTTCTAGTGTAACCCAGATATCCATTGTGCAATTTTTATAAATATGCAAACCTCGCAGCCATTTTTGTAATTGTGAAAATCTTGTAGCAGTTTCTACAATTTTCATAAAATACTAAACTATAGTTTATACTTCTAAAGAACTGTAACTGCACTTTGAGCTATAATCTCAAGACCAATTTGCATTGAGCTCCTGTTATTAAATACTTAACTCATCTCTCCAAGTTAAGATTCTCAATATTTCTTCAATAAAATTTAATTACTGACATTTTAATTTAATCGGTATCTTTAAAATTTCTCAAGCCCTTCCGCTTAACTTATTTGACTACCAAATAATCAAATTCACCTGCAGGGTTTGGTCTGATCAAAACTTATAAGTTTTTTTAAGGGGGTATCGTTAATCCTGAACAATCGAGACACGGGTTCCGTCAATAATTAATATTCACCATATAATTAATACAATTATCCAACTCACCAAGACTATAGACCCATAAAAGATCGCATTTCTTTAATGAATCAAAACAACGAATATCAAATATATGCAAATAATAATTATTTTGGGATTAAGAGTATTAGCACTCATAATAATCTTGGGATATAAATTAATTTATATAGTCAGTATAAAATTAATTATCCCAATGTAGTCTTGTTGAACACACACAAAGTGTACTAATATAGCGAGTCAGAACAATAGAAAATGCTATTATCTGTTCCCTATAACCAAGACATGCCTACTAAAATCCTGTGCTACAGTCGTACCGATGGTTTGTCGAATTTTATATAAACTGTGAAAAACAACTTATATTCTGCAAGAACGTTTAATCTGGTATTCTGTGTGCAAGCCGTACTCTATACACTAAATTAAATACTATACAGAATAAAGGACATCCATGCATAATATTAAAGAAATGATATTGTATACATTGCTCATTAAAATTCTCATAAAATAAAAAAAATTAATTTTATTAAAATAAAATTAAATACTAAAATTAAATAAAATTTATAATTTTTAGTATACTGCCCTGACAACCTCCTACTTATACTCAAAATTATACTGCCATACATCTGACTCCCATGCCTTCTACATAACTGTCAAAAGTATTAGCCGGTAGCCTATTTGTAAAACAATTTGTAAGGCTGTCTCATGATATAATCTTAGTCATAGCAACATCACCCCTGTGTATAATTTCTCGTATTAAGTGATGCTTACGCTCAATGTGTTTTCTTTTCCTATGGACTCTTCGCTCCTTTAAGTTTGCAACCGCTCTGCAATTATCACAATAAAGTGTAATAGTCGATTAAACTGAAGGCACCATAGCTAGATCTAACAGGAAGTTCTTAAGCCAAACGACCTCCTTGGCTGCTTCAGAAGTTGCAACGTACTCAGCCTCCATGGTGGAATCAGCAATGTAGGACTGCTTGATACTCTTTCAACTAATAACTCCATCTTATAAGGTAAACATATATCTTGAGGTAGACTTACAAAATCTTTATCAGACTAAAAATTTGAGTCTTTGTATCTTGAAGATACTAGACTGTTTGCTTGGTAAACCAACATATAATCCTTAGTTATTTTAAGGCACTTAATTATATTTGTTATCGCAGTCCAATGCTCATACCCTAGGTTAGACTGATATCTGCTAACCATGCCAACGGTAAAGCAGATGTCGGGTCTAATTGTAACACCCCGCTCCCACAAGCACCAAACTTGTACAGAGTGATGTGATCCCGCCGCAAACCGACGGCTAAAGAGAAAGACAAGGGATAATGATATTAAGAGACCAAACACAAACTTCTAAGTAACCATAACACCTAAATGTCAAAAGGGGTATACATAAGTCACTAGGAATTTTTCATCCCAAGGGCATTACTTCTAAAACATCAAAAATCTTCAGGTCTTATCATGAAGCTCTGCCAAAACTAAAAAGTAAATAAAAAAAATTGGACCAAAACGATTTCCAACACCAGATCCAAAACTATTCGATGATGTTTGTGGTGGACCAACTCCTAGCTGTTCTGGTATCTATGATCATGGAGGTTACAAGTGAGCGCACTTAGCATTATCATGAACAGAAAATACAATTACTTAGTTATGGATAACTGAAAACTCTTTTTAAAAATAGTTCATCACATTTTTCACGAAAACATAGAAACTGATGCATTTGCTTGAACATGAAAACATCACAGATTATATAGAACTTTCTCAGTACTGTAAACAGAAATATGTTCCTAGCTCAACTGCCAAAATTAAAAATGAAAATAACTTTCTCAAAACTAGGCCCATGCCCCAACAATGTCCAAGTAGTCGTCAACCTCACGATCGGGAGTTCCAATGGTACCGTAACCTTAATTCGCAATGCATGGATAGCAACGTGATGGAATGAGAGCCATTCTCAACCAAGCACGAGTGGCATGTGCTAAAACCTGGGACTCATCCCAAAAGTCTTTAAGGCAAAAACCCCTACTTAACGAGAAATCACCCCTATAGGGATAAATGAAAAATTCATAGTTGGGTAACCTTCCTCATAACGGGATATAAAGGGCCAAAAACTTCTGTAACTTGGCACTTTAGAACAACCACACAACATTAACCATACGCTTATGATAACATCATCCTATCTCAAAATATCATGGATAGCACACTTAAATTAAAAACATCATGGCTTTTGAAAACAATAGGTTCATGTGATAGTCAAACATGTTATAGTTCAAAACATGCGCTTCAAAGCTTTTTCATGCATCATTTATATAAACTCAAGTTCAAGATAATAACTAAGCACTCTCATCTTGTATTATGTGCGTATGAACCGAGCCCCTCCCAATAAGCTAAGTAGGACCCCTAGGTTCTACAATCTCCGTGCCTGACAAGCAAAACACGACTCGACTGTTAACACGGAATTTGTCCCATTTAGCATGTGAAACTAAAAAGATCCTGACAATTGAATGTTTTTTTAATTTTAGAGACCATGGTTACTTTCTTTTTAGGTTTAAGGGGTACTACGCACTTGCCCAATACTTTACTTGTTTGAGGATTTAATTTAACTATTTATTACTCTCTTCAAATCATTAAATTTTAAAGTACCGCAGCATTTTGAGGTACTTAGACTTGGAGTTGGATTATGATTTTTGGTTATGATTTAGATTAAAATATTCTTTACAAGTTTTATGTTTAACATCAAAGCCAAAACCTAACGCAACTAGGTGAAAAACTTGACGTAAACAAAAATGGTTCAGCACTTGTATAGAAAATTGGCCAAAAAAGTGTCTCTGTTGATCTTGGTTTTGGGGCATCAAATCAAGTCAAAGTAAGCCCATTTTGGATATGTTCTCATTTGAAATGTCCCTTACAAGTCTAATGAAGTGTGTTAGTGGTGGTTGTTTGAAACAAGTTGAAGATATAAGCCATTTTATAAAATAGGTTCTGTCAACCGCCAAACCCTCAGCAGAATTGATTTTGGACAGAGAATTTGAAACTAGTTTGAGGGCCTTTCTCGAGATATATAGGTATGATTTTTGGAAAATAAGTTGTTCAATATATTACCTACAATATTCATGCAGACCACTTTTGGAGTAGGTCAATTAAAATAGAAATTTTTGGTCATACAAAAATATGCGATATAAGCGTCTTTTAATAGCTGAACCACAATAGAGAGTGTTTTTGACCTATCAAATTTCAACATTTTGGGCTCATGTTTGGTGGATATCTAGATATACATGTTATCGACAATATTTATGTTTTTTTCAAAGCTCGTATCTCAATCTATGCTAGGGTTTTTAGGTCTACAATGTTAACTGGTCTGAAGCCGACACTCTTTGGTAGAAATGCAATATCTTGAGTTTAACTCACTCAAATGAGTTCAAACTAATTTTGTATGAAAGATAACACAACAATCTAGGTTTGGAGATAAAGAACACGCTAAGATCATTGTTTTACATTGAGTTATAAAGTTCCAAAGTTCAAGGCAGAGAGGTTGAAAGGCTCAAATTGCAGGCCATATTTAGATATAGTCTCCTAGCATCATGTGTGTCAATGGTTGGTCCATTTCCTTTACTTCCATGTTTTTTACACTCAATTATGACAACTCCAGAACATTTTCATGCCATGGATCCATTAGAAAACCTCATTCAAACTTCAAAACACAACAGCCACACCAAAACAGTCTTAAAATCTCACCATGACGCCTTTTCGATTCATGTTTGGTTCTTGATCTTTGATTGGTGTTTTTAAATGATGAAAGAGATGTTTGATAGGTATAAAACTAGATATGGATCAATGAATTAGTTTTAGCATCCATGGATTCCACTAAAGTTCCTTGGTTCTTCCTCTTCGTTCTTCTTTCTTCTCTCTCTCTCTCTTTCTCTCTCGCTCTCTCCTCTCCTCACTATGCCGAAATCAAGAGGAAGAATAGGTGGGTTGGGTCCCTTTTTATAGACAATGATAGTGCAGGTAGCTTACTTAGGAAGATTGGTTAACCTTAGGTTAGTTTACTTAACTTTAGTTACTTTATACTAACTTGAGTTTATGGGACTTGGCCACCAAGTTTGGCACAATATCCTAGGTGGCTAGTTACTTGGGTATATATATATCAAAATAATTTTTTTAATTTAATTATAGGAGAAAATTTGGGTCTTTTCACATAGGTTCGTTTCTTGACCTTTTGAGCTTAACTCGTGTCTTAAACAACTTGGACTTATAATTTTGAATTCTTATCCACAATATTAGGATTTTAATATATGCTTGTGTAGTTCTCACTTGATCCCGGGTCTTGGGCTCGAAAAGGTTAAACGGTCAGGCCGGTTTTTCTTACCAAACTTATGTTCGAGAATTCGTTTCTTTTGAGATGTTTATTCTTTTCTATTTATATCTTTGAGTTCGGGTTATTACACTAGTGCAAAGAATAGCATACATTAGGCTTTCTATTAACGAAGCATAAGAAACCCCCATCATCTTCTTTATTTCACCAAGTGTCTTTGGAAACTGACCATTGGATAAAGTAATTCCATGCCTGAAAGGAAGAAACCCTTTCTTGGACTCCTGCATACTAAAATGAACAAGGATATCATCGATATACTTTGCTTGTGATAAGCCCAACATCATTTTTCTTCGATATCGTAAAAGCTTGATCTCAAGGATGTGACTGGCTTCTCCAAAGTCCTTCATATCGAACTGCTCAGATAACCATACTTTTACCCAAGATAACAGCCCCACATCATTTTCGATAAATAATATATCATCTATATAAACTACTAGAAAGACCACCATGCTTCCATTACGCTTCTTGTACACACAGGACTCATCTAGACTCTGATCAAAATCATAAAATTTAATGGCTTGATCAAATTGAGTATTCTAAGACCTTGATACCTACTTAAATCCATAAATGGATCTCTTAAGTTTGCATAAAATGTACTCCTGGCCATTTGCTATGAAATCAATTGGTTGTGTTATATAGATACATTCGTCAAGATTTTCGTTAAGGAAAGCTGTCTTGATATCTATTTTTTAAATTTCATAATCGAAATGAGCAGCAATGGATAAGAGAATCTATATAGACTTAAGCATGGCTACCGGTGAAAAGATTTTCTCATAATCGATCTTTTCTTTCTGAGTAAACCCTTTTGCCATAAACCTAGCTTTGAAGGTTTCAATCTTTATGTCTGCTCCTTTCTTCTTCTTATCGGTCCACTTGCATCCAATGGATTTTATTCTTTCGGGTGGTTCTACAAGTTTTCAGACCTAGTTAGAATACATAGATTCCGTCTATGAATTCATAGCCTTTTGTTAAATATCTGGATCTTTGTCTTGAAGTGCTTCATTGTAGTTATAGGGTTCGGTATCTAGTTCTACTAAAATTTTGTCAAAATACTCTCCCAAGATCATATACCGATCAAGTTGATGAACAACCTTCCCACTACGACGAGACACTACTTGCGTCTGTGTACTAGCAGTAACTCGCTATGCAGAGTCTGAATCCTATGCACCATTACCCACATGCTTGTCTGGCATATTAATGGTAGCACCATGTTCATAATTTGTACATGTCCCAATAATTTTCCCACTACGACGAGGCAATGGGAATCAATGACTTATGGTTCTTCTTCTGTTTTACTAGTATTTTCTCTCATTTCTTCCAAAATAATTTTACTTTTGGGCTTGTGGTCCATAATATAATCCTCTTTCAAGAATGAGGCATTGGTGGTAACCATGACCTTCTGATTCTTAGGATTATAAAATAAACCACAATTCATTTCCTTGGGATACCCTACAAAGAAACAGACTTATATTCTTGGTTCCAACTTGCCTGCATTCTCTTTCATCACATGTGCTAGAAACCCCCAAATTCGAATATGTCTCAGACTAGGCTTACGCCTAGTCTAAAATTTTATGGAAGTAGAAGGTACTGACTTAGAAGGTGCCAAGTTTAGAATATAAGTCACTGTCTCTAATGCAAGTCCCCAAAACTAATCGGGTAATCCTGAATAACTCATCATAGACCTTACCATCTCCATAATAGTCCTATTTCTTCTTTCTGCTACTCCATTCTGTGCGAAGTGCCCGGTGAAGTCAACTAAAATATAATCCCTTTTGATGACAGCTAGTCCTTAAACTCTCCATAGAGGTACCCCCCACCACGGTCGGATCATAGTGATTTGATACTTTTACCCAGACGCTTCTTTGCTTCCGTCTTGAATTCTGTGAATTTCTCAAAACATTCAGATTTACGTTGCATTAGATAAAAGTATCCATATCTTGAGTAGCCATCAATGAAACTGACGAAG
The DNA here is from genome assembly GCA_034768845.1 of Heliamphora exappendiculata. Taxonomy (NCBI): domain Eukaryota; kingdom Viridiplantae; phylum Streptophyta; class Magnoliopsida; order Ericales; family Sarraceniaceae; genus Heliamphora; species Heliamphora exappendiculata. Next base: position 9,031 of record JAOTRH010102495.1, read on the forward strand.
TACTCAAAGCTACTTCTAGCCCGTATTATCATAGGACCATACACATTAGAGTGAACCAGTTTCAATGGTTTTTTAGCTTTATAGCCTTTGGCCAAAAAATGCCTCTTGGTCATCCTACCCTCTAAGCAGGATTGATTGACTAGAAGTGTGTCAACTTCCAATGAACTCAAAAGTTCATCTTCTACCAGTCTATTTATCCTTTTTAGATTAATATGACCTAAGTGTCAGTACCAAAAAAATATTTGGTTCATTAAAGAAGGAATCTTTCTCGTATCTGGTAAATTAAATGCGTTATTTAATTTAGTCAGTTGTAGTGTAAGAGAGATTGAAATAATAACATAAAGAACATCCGCCAATGTAAAAAAATGGATAACCTGTTTATTATCCTTAATAACCACAAAATTATTAAAATAAAAAAAATATCCGTCTTTAACCAATTTAGAAATAGAAACTAAGTTCCATATAATGGAAGGTACATAAAGATAATATCTCAATATTAAAACTCGATCTCTACTAAAACTGAGAGTGACATCTCCCACTACAATTGCTATCACCTTTGTACTATTACCCATATGTAGGTAAATCTCTCCATCACTAAGTTGTCGGGTTTCCTAGAACATCTGCAATGAATTGCAGCTATGATTAGTGGCTACCATATCTACACACCAGGCACCGATAGATAACATTGCTAAACATATTTTCACAATCAGTGAACAGAAATTATCCTGCTTGTTTAGCTTGCAGAGATAAACTGGATATTATTTTTTCCAATGTCATGTCTGGTTGTAGTGAAAACATCTACCTTTCGGTCTTATCATACCAGTCCGTAGCCCACTAACTACCTTAGAAATCGTGCCACCCTATTTTTGAACCTTTTTCTTCTTCATGCCTTTCGGCTTAGAGAAAGAACCCTTTTCAGAATTATACACATTTTCTAGTATTGAAGGAATACCCTTAGTAGTTAAAGCTATATCCAAGTTACTTTTTTAATTAATAAAATTCGATCCCGTTAGTTTGTTTTCTTTGAGTATTGACGGAAGAGGATTGAAAGCTATTTTAATATTGAGAATCACATAATTAAAAATAACCGTTAATTGTGACGAGCAAAATTTTGAATTTATTTTAATTTAGTTCCCTCTACCATTAAAAAAATTCTCTCGCAGCCTAGTACCCTGTGAATAGCATGCCTCGATAAGAGGATGTCTACTATCCATCGTTTTTCTAGATAGACCAATTCATATTAATTTTACTATTTAGGCAACTGACCATGCTAAGTAAAATTAAATAACTGACATAACTTCGATTTAATAGATAATAGTAGTGACCCAGATAGATAGGATACTATTATATATAGCTAAGTGTTAACCACAATCTAATGCCAAATTAATTGTTTCACAATGAACCCTTTAGATGGATAAGTGATCTACATTAACAATTATCCAGAATTATCTCTGAAGAATGTTCGTACTAGCGATACCGCAATTAATTTGTTTGATGGGGAGGAAGCCCTTACTGTCAACACGCAGAATTAATTACATCGCCTACAAACAAGTGAGGGAGACCGCGGGATTTGTTTATGAATAAATTTCCTCTCCAACTTAGGTTTTTTTGAAAAAAATTGAAGGTTATAAAAACCCGTTTAATTAAAATAAATTTATTAATTTCGAAAATCACACGATCTTAAAGATTTCAAAATATCTTTCTGTGTACATGATTCCAAATATTCTAATTTGTCAAACCATCTTTTTGTGTTTTAATGTATAACAAATAAAATATCCAATGAATGCATAATTTTTCTTTTATTATTTCAGCTAAGGTAGTGATTAAAAATATTTAATTATTTTATTTTTACGTCACATATTTTTTGAGAATAATAATTTATTAAGATTAAATATTTTTCTATTTAATAAACTCAAAATTCAGAATTAATTTTCACAATTTTTTCAAAATATCCGATTTATAAAAAATCATCTTAAATATGTTATTTTGTAAAAAATAAAATATCTAAAATATTTTCATTTAATTAAAAAAATGTAATTAAAAAAATTTAATTTTATTTTCCTTTACAAAATTTTAATTAAAATCGAGTTTTTCAAATTAATAAAATTAACAGAAGTATATAAACTAGATATATATCCTCCACGCAATTTAAAAGAATATAAATGTAAGATATATATATATATTTCATGATCAAAATAAAACTCTAAAGAGTTTCAATTTCCTATAAACAGATAAGTTTTCAGTCTTTCAATCCTTACAGAAAGTTGCTTATCGGCATCCAAATTCTACAAGGATTCTTTGATAATCAATGTTATATATATACAACACATCTGTGAGACCCTGACTCATTTTCTTTTTTCGATGCGTTTTATCTATTTTTGTTGCAGCATGTTTATATGCTTTTTATGCATGATTGGGGTTAGATTGCATGCGGAGTCGATTCCTGGGGCCGTGGGGTGTTGCAGTGAGAATTTTAAAAAAATTTAAAAAAAAATATTTTGGAAGCCTATAGATATCTGAATTAGATATTTTCAAAAGATATTTTCAAAACTTCTCCAGTAAATTTTTTTTCTCTCTGCCTTCTCTCTAAGTTTTCGGGGGCCCAGGGTTCAGTTTTCAACGATCTAACAGCGGATCCTTGCTATTGGCACAGTGGGCTACACGTTCATCGAGACGAATTTTTATTCTGACAAAACTCGATTTTGCACGTGGTTCAAGACGTCGAGTTTTTAACTCACTGAAGTAGGATTCTAGACACTATTGCTGTATGAGGGTGCTATGTGTAATCGTGTGTATTTTTAACGATTAGATTGCTGTAGGTATGATTTTGTTTAAAAATTAGATTTTTGGGCTAAAAACCATTTTTGGCGATTTTGGTGAATGGAATCAGATGTCGAGAGTTTCTTTCTTGGTCTTGGTGTTAGGCCTAGGCATGCGGATGTCTGAGGGTGTCGGATGGGTATTTGGAGGCGTTGATTCGAGGTTTGGAAGGCTGAACCCATAGCTCAAAAACCTGTCCCGCCTCAGTTCGGTCGACTGGATCTTGGTTCTTGGGTTCGATCGACTAGACCATGGGGTCAATCGACTGAACCGTGTGTTTTGGGCATTCTGGGCATTTCCAGTGTGTTATTCAGTCGACTGGGGGTTGGGGTCCAGTCGATTGAACCTGGGCTGTGTTGTGTTTCTTGTTTGGTGGTTGAATTTTGGGTTCGGTTGATCGTGTTGTGGTTTCGGGGGTCATGCATGTGGGCTTTGGTGCACGATTAGGTGCGTGGGGTTTATTCACTGTTGGATTTGTGTTGGGCGCGTGTGGTCGTGGTGGGTTTTGCGATGGTCGTGTTGGGCGTGTTTAGGGCCCGTGGGTCTTTTGGGAAAAAGATGTTGGTTTGTGGAAACCAAGGTTTATGGTTTTGGTGTTAGCCTCTGGGCTTGGCTTAGTTTTGTTGTTGGTTATCCTGGTGTGTGGACGGGTCATTCGGGTTAGCGGATGACAGGTACGTGGCATGTAATGTCGTGTCGAGTTATATGGCGGGTGGCGTTATGATGTGAAGTTATATATGACTATGTGCATTTATAACTAGTTATATGCATTTATAACTGTTTATTTATGTACGAATTTCGTAAGGGAGTTACATGATTTATGCTTTAAAACTCATAGTTTTATAAGCATGTATATGTGGGCTCTGAAGAGTGGATGCATGTGGTGCATGTGTTGCACGGGTTGCGTGCGTTGTGTGTGTTGCACGGGTTGCGTGCATTGAGTTGCATGGGTGGCATGCGCTAGATGGGATTGATATCCTTAGGTGAAAGCCTGAGAATATGTTAGATGGGATTAAGATCCTTCGGCGAAAGCCTGAGAATATCTTAGATGGGATTGAGGTCCTTCGGTGAAAGCCCGAGAAATGTTAGTTGGGGCAGTGGTCCTTCGGTGAAAGCCCAAGTAGATCCTTGTGTTGTGTGCGCAAAGTGGGTTCGCTACGGTCCCTCGGGTTAATTCCTGTAAACGTGGTATTGGATGCTCTTCCATCGGTCGTGGAAATCCGTAAAGGGAGTCGGTTGCCTCCGTGAATGGCGTCGTGGTTATAGCTCCGTATAGAACTTGTCATTACCTAGCAGGCCTTAAGTGGTTCAGGATTAGGGCAATGGGCTGTAGTTATTACCATTATTTGTGTTTGTACTACTTTTCCTTAACTGTGGCATGATATTTGTTAGGATGATATGCATAGTTTCATGGTTGGAACGCGATCCTAAGGACAGTGCATGTGAATATGAAGGACATAGATGAGGTCCTGGAGAGATATGTGTTGGGTGTGTTGCTCATAGTGTGTTGGGCGTAGTGCATGGATTGCATGAGTTATCTTGTTGGGGCTTGTGAGCCGGTTTAGATATATGGTCATGTGTTGCGTATATATCTGTTATCTTTGGGGTTCGTGTGAGCCGTGTTTTCAAACTATTTTAATGCTTGAAAGAGAGTCAAAAACTACACCTCATTTTCCTAGCATGTTTAGCTTATATTGCATGTGCTGTTTAGTTTCTGTTGAGCTTTGGCTCACGGTGTGAGATTTAATTTTCTTCAGGTACTGGTCACGCAGGTTGATCTAGAGGTGCTGGAGAGGTAGAAGGGCGGTAGTCTTTCTTTTTGTTCTTTTTGTTACATGTATGTTGTAACATGTTTTTTCAGTGTTGGAATCGTGTATGCTGTTTGGCGACTATATACAATGCATGTATGATTTACTTTGAGAGTGTATTCTCGGGTTGGTTGTTTGTGGGTGTTTCACATGACCCAGAGTTTGGGGCGTGATAGCTTGGTATCAGAGTTCTAGGTTTGAATACCTAAGAGCCGTGAAAAGAGGGTGTATTCCGTGTGAGGTTGATTGCATGTGCTTGACTGTATGTGCTTAGATGTTTTGATAACATGAACGTGATAGCATGCAGGTTACACGTGAATGATGTGTATATGTGAGCATGGGGGTTGAACTGTGGGAATGATTAGTCCTGCCTTTGGGCGTTTGGATTAACAAACTTGGGAGCCAAGTTAGAAACGCGTTTAGTTGACGTGATTTCTAGAAGGAAATCTGAGTAGGTTATCGAGATTGACGAGTCATTCTTTTTGGTTCTCCTTGGTATGTGGGATTTTGTTTAGCATGAACCTATGCGGCTATGCGTTAGCATGCTTATGTGGTTAGCATTTATGCTCATGCTATGTGCCGCGTCTTATGTTCTGTTTGTTTTCTATAGACGCGATGTCCACGGGGGAAGGACGAGGTCGTGGTCGAGACCGTGGCCTTGGTTTTGGCCAAAGGGATATTCCAGTCCCCGATATTGGGGATGCTAATGCACCCCTAGGACCTATTGACGGAGATCTGTTGCATGAGATGGTCAGCTCCATTTGACAGTTGGCTGAGGCCTCTATGGGGAGAGAGAGTATACCTGAATCGAGGGCGACGGTGGCAATGCGCGAGTTTCGACGTCTGGACCCTCCTAACTTTTTTGGGGATCCCAACCCCACGGTAGCCACTAAATGGCTGAAGCTAGTCACTAGGCTCTTGGACACGTTGCAGATTGAGGAGTATGAGTTGTAGGTTTCTTTTGTTGCCTTCCAACTAAGGAGGAGTGCTCACATGTGGTGGAAGTTTGCCAGGACTACAGTTGGAGGCACTTGGGAGGCAGTCACGAAGGTATTTCTGGAGAAATATTTTCCTGCGACCTTGAGGGATCGGTACAGAGAGGACTTTATTTTCCTGACTCAGGGGACGATGACAGTAGTCGAGTATGAGGCTGCGTTTACTAGCTTATCCCGGTTTGCACAGGAGATTGTGCCCACTGACAAATTCTGGGTGAAGAGGTTCGAGAGGTGTTTGAGGCCTACTATCAGAGATCGAGTAGCAGCATTCAGGATGCATGTTTTTATGGAGTTAGTGGAGTCCGCTATGAAGGTGGAAGACACTCTGAACGAGATGCACAGAGATAGAGATTGTAGGAGTCAGCAGGACGGGGGAAGTGAACAGTCACGGGGACGCAATGATAAGCTTCAACGGACGTTTAGTCCGAGTTTGTATCTAGCGGGATTGTATCAGCCACAGTCTTCAGTATCTTCACCTCCCGTAATCTCAACGGGAAGGCCAGAGCAGTATGAGTTTTGTTGCTTCCAATGCAGGCAGCCCAGGCATCGTGTAATATATTACCCTAAGCAAAAGTAGTCTCAAGGTTTGGTATCAGTTCAGTCACAGGGGAGGGAGTCACAGATTTGTTATGGATGTGGCAAGCCTGGACACATTCGTAGGGATTGTCCCCAAAGGGAGAGTGTGCCGAGTACAACGAGTACGGCAGAGGGTTCGTATGTGCAGAAGCGATAGCAGTATCCTGCGGTTCAGACCTCCAGATTGACAGGTGGGAGTACATTAATTCAATCAGTACGACAGTCGGCAGTCCCAAGCTATGACAGACAGGGCAGAGCGATATTGCCACGAGCGTATGAACTTACAACTCCCAGTTCTTCTAGGTTGCCAGTTGTGCCAGATGACGCAAATATGCCTTCAGCGAGCAGAGGTACTTTCTGAGTATGTAGGCCTCAGGCCAGATTCTTCATCGTATCTGTTTGGGAGTTGATGATGGATTTCGTGGGCGATGTGTTGCATTGAGGCTGTGGTTGGTGATGATGTGACGTTGTGGTGAGTTGTAGAACCCTTGTCCTTGAGATAGTTGGCCATTGTCTAGGATGCCTGACCTTGTTTGACTATATCCTAGGAATGGTTTGGCTAACCATCTCGTGTACCTGTGTTGATTGTGAT
>JAOTRH010102506.1:0-11748 GCA_034768845.1 Heliamphora exappendiculata
ATCGGCTTTCGTCAGGGAAGCGTGAACGCTGGCATCCGCAGGCGGGCGCCGCTGTTCATCGCGGATTTATGAGCGAGCAGGCCGGCGCAGGTGATATTGGCGGACTGCACGGCGTTTGGAAACGGATCACGATCGTCGACTAGCGCCGATACGAATTCGTGGACGAGATGCGGATGCGAACCACCATGTCCTTCAAGAGAGCCTGGATCGCTTATCAGATGGGCGTGCGTCCCATCGGGATCCGCGCCGCTCCCTTTCGCGAGGTGCCGGTATTCGGGAAGGTCGAGAAAGGTCTTGGTCGTGAAATGCCGCACCGGTTCGGGCAGGAGATGGGCATAGTCCGGCGCGTGCATGCGCTGCGTTATCTGCCTTTCTGGCAGCTTCGCGGTGTGTAGCACGAATCCTTCGCCTTCGACGAGCGGCCATTCGAGCGACATTTTCGAGCCAAACACGTCGAAGCTTTCGCGGTACTGCCGCGCCGTGTCGAACAACGCCCGATAGACGCGGGCGCAGACGTCCAGGCCGAGCATTTCGATGTGCGCAGACTCGACTGCGAACGGCGAGCCGTGCCGAACGGCGAGATCGTCTGCGATACGTCCCGAGCCCACGCAGGACACATATTCGGCGGCCCCCGACACCAGCGAAAGACATGGTGAGATGCAGTGCGTCGCATAGTGCATGGGCGGCAGGCCGGGCCATGCGTCGGGCCATCCCTCCATGTCCTGATGATGGCTGCCTTGCAGAAACTGAATGCGGCCAAGCTGCCCCGACACATGCAACTCCTGCGCGTAGAAATACTCGCGCGAATAAAGAACGGTCTCGGCCATCATGTATTTGAGGCCTGTTTCTCGCACGAGCCTGACGATCTCCTCGCATTCCTCAACAGTGAGCGCCATCGGCACCGTGCACATAACGTGCTTGCCGGCCTTCAACGCCGCGATCGACATCCATCCGTGATCTGTCAGCGGCGAGTTGATATGCACAAAATCGACTTCGGGGTCTGCGAGAATCTCTTCGAAGCGCTCGTAGCGACGTGGCACCCCGAACGCGTCGCCGACAGCGTCGAGCCCGGTGCGAGAGCGGCGGCAAATGGCGTACATCTCGGCTTGAGGGTGCCGTTGGTAGATCGGGATGAACTGGGTTCCGAATCCCAGGCCGACGATCGCCGCTTTGATTTTCCCTTTGCTCATAGTCTCTCCCTAGCGAGCGCTGCGCTTCTCATTTGTCGAAGTCCTGACAATCGACCCGGAGCCTGCGGGGCGAGCAACGCCGATGACGCTCGCTACGAGGCGCGGTGCGCCGCCGAGAAGGCCTCCCGGCAAGAAGCGCACAACCAGTATGAATAGGACGCCGATCACGGTCCAATAACGCTCGGTGAAATCACTAGCGATGCTGAGAAGAAACGCCATGACGACGCCGCCGAGCAGCCCGCCTTCCAGGCGATCGAGGCCGCCGAGCAGACCCGCCATCACAACCAGCACGGATTGTGAAAGGCCGGCGCGCGAAGGCGAGATGACGCCAGTGAAATACGTGTTGAGCAAGCCAGCGACGCCCGCGAACGCGCCCGAGATCACGATGGCGACGTAGCGATGCCGCTGGACGTTAAAGCCAAGGGCGGCCATGCGCTTGGGGTTGTCGCGCACGCCGCGTAAGGCGAGGCCGAAGTTGGAATGCACGATCCGCCGCAGCCCGAGATAGGAAAGCAGCGCCGCGATCAGCGTCACGTAGTAGAGCGCAGGCGCTTCCACGAGCGAGTGGCCGAAGATTTCCGGACGGGTCAGGCCCGTATAGCCGTAGCTGCCCCCCGTGACGCTCGCCCATTGCATGCCGACGCCGTAGAACAACTGCCCGAGCGCCAGTGTCATCATGAGAAAGTAGACCTTGCGCCCGCGTATGGCGATGACGCCGAAGACGGCGGCAAGCAAGGCGGCGGCAATGACGGCGAGAACGGCGGCCGCACCATGCGAGAGCGCGTATTTGGTGGTCCCGATCGCCACCACATAGCCAGCGACCGCCGCGAAAGACATTTGCGCGAGCGAGATCATGTCGCCGAAGCCGCCGAGCAGCACGAAGGTCATGGCGATCATGCCGAGATACAGGCCGCGGATGAGAAGCTGCAGCGTGAACACCGGCAAGATGGCCGGGGCCGCCAGTGCAAGGGCCAAGAGCCCAGCCGCGGTGACGTAGCGAAGGGTTTTGATCCCGGACATCAGCGTTCCGTCTTTCCCAGTATGCCCTGGGGGCGTAGCGCCAGAACCAGAACCAGTGTGCCACTCAAAAGGAAGATCGAAAGCTCGCTGAAATAGGTGCGCCCAAAGCTGTCGACGAGTCCGACGATCAGCGATCCAATCGCCGTTCCCGGCACGCTGCCGAGACCGCCCACGATGACGACGACTAGGGAATAAGTGAGAATATTGAGATCCGTGCCCGGCCCGAAACCCATGAAAGTTCCACCCAGTGCGCCGGCGAGCCCTGTGATGATCCCTCCGAGCACGAAAGTCTGCAGAAAGGTGCGGTCAATATTGACGCCCAGCGCCTGGACCGTCTCGCGATCATCGACCCCGGCGCGGATATAGCGGCCGAGCTGCGTTCGCTGCAAAAGCCACCAGAGCCCGAATCCGAGCAGCAGCGCTACCCCAAGCACGAAACAGCGAAAGCCCGGATAGTAGAAATCACCGAGCGCCAGGGGCCGTCCGATTAACGGGGGCGCGGATATAGACTTTGGGTTTCCACCCCAGATCGCCAGCGTCAGATCCCCGACGACGAGGCCAATCCCGAGCGTCAACAAGGTTTGCGGCATCTCCTCAGTGACGGGTCGGACGATCCAGTAGGAGACAAGCGCCAATGTCCCGACGCCGACGGCCGCAGCTAGCAGTCCGAGCCACCAATTATGCGCGGCGCTCCCGGCGGCGTAGGCGAGATAGGCGCCCAGAATGTAAAAGGCGCCATGCGCCATATTTACGATGCGCATCAAGCCAAAGACCAGGGTGAAGCCGCTCGCCAGCACGAACAACAACGCGCCGAAGGTTAGTCCGTTGGCTGCAATCATCAGAAGTTGTAAAACGTCGGGCATGCCGTTTGTCCTTCAGGCCTGCGCGCGTTGGCGCGACGCAACGCCGAGATAGCGCTCTCGCAGAGTCTGGTCTTGCATCAAGGTCCGGCCCGCCAGCCGGTCGACGATCTGGCCGGCCACCATCACGTGTACATCGTCTCCGAACGCCGCGGCCGTCCGGAGGTTTTGCTCTATGAGCAGGAATGACAACCCGGCGGCGGCCAGCGTGTGATAGGCTAGTATGAGCTGATCGAGGATCACCGGAGCGAGCCCCTCGGAGGGCTCGTCCATAATGAGCAGGCTTGGATCGGTCATCAGCGCGCGCGCGATCGCCAGCATCTGTTGCTCGCCGCCGGAGAGTGCAGCGCCGCTGTTGTTGCTGCGTTCCGCCAACCGCGGGAACATCGCGAAAGCGCGCTCCACCGTCCATGCAGGATTCCGCCCTGACCTTCGAGCCATAACAAGGTGCTCCTTGACGGTCAGGGATGGGAACAAACGCCGCCCTTGCGGTACATAGCCGATTCCGAGTGCAGCAATCTCGTAAGGCCGCAGACCTGTAATCTCTCGGCCCTTAAAGCGGATGCTGCCGCTCCGTGGACGCACGAGTCCCATGATTGAGCGCGCGAGCGTCGTTTTGCCCATGCCGTTGCGCCCGACCAGCGCGACCCCAGCCCCGTGCAAGCTGAGGTCAACGCCTTGCAATACATGGCTGCTGCCGTAGTAGGCGTGCAACGCCTCAACATGGAGCGTCGGTCCCTCCATCATTCACGCGTCCCCCAGATAGACCTTCTGCACCATAGGATTTTCGCTGATAGCGCCAGGCGGGCCTTCGGCGATGACCGCGCCGTCGTGCAGCACGGTGACGATCTCGCCGACGGTGAGGGCGACGTCCATGTCGTGCTCGATCAACAGGATCGTCACGTTGCGATCGAGCGCCAGCAACAGGTCGGTCAGCACCTCCCGTTCGTTGGCCGACAGACCAGCGGCCGGCTCGTCGAGGATGACGATCTGGGGTTCGAAGGCCAGCGCCATGCCAATTTCAAGCTGACGTCGCTCGCCGTGCGACAGGTCGCCGGCCTTAACCGCGAGCCGCGACGACATCCGCACGGCGCGCGCTGTCTCCTCGGCGCGCGCCGTGATACGGGGATCACGATCCGGGCGCACGAAGTCGAGATGACCTCGGCCTAACGGGCCCAGAACGCTGAGATAGAGGTTCTGCGCCACCGTGAGGCTGTCGAACAGCGCCGAGGTCTGATAGGTGCGTCTCAGTCCAAGCGCGACGCGACGATATACGGGCGTGCGAGTCACGTCGCTGTCGTTCAATAGCACTCGACCCGACGTGGCCCTTACATCTCCCGCGATCACGTTGAATAGCGTAGATTTGCCCGCGCCGTTGGGCCCGATGATCGACCTTCTTTCGCCCTGCGCGATCGACATTTGGATGTCGCGCAGGGCGTGAAGTCCGCCGAAGCGAACCGATACGTTGTCGAGCGTAAGCGCAGTCATGGCAGAAGAACCGTCACGGACACTTCGGGTTGTCGCGGCCGAATGGGAGAGCCTTGTTGAACTCCGCAGAATCGAAGGTGTAGTACTGGCCGACGTCCGGGATCGTCTTGACCAGCGCGTTGGTCCAACCTCCGCTTCCCTCCTTCACTTCGTTCAGATAGTCGTTGGCGACGGCGTTGTGGGTGGCGTCGAATCGCACGGGACCGCGTGGCGAGTCGATCTTGGCGGCGTCCAGAGCGGTGTGGAAGGCCGCGACATCCTCCACTTTGCCTTTGACGGCTTTACCCGCGGCGTCGGCGAACATCGCCATCTCATAGCCGCCCTCGGCGAATAGCGACGAACCGCGTCCATGCGATTTGCGGAATTCGGCGTCGAATGCTTTGAACGCCGGATTGGGCAGATCGCCGGAATAGATCGACCCGCTCATGGTTCCTTTCAGAAGCGATCCGACTTCGGCGAGGGTCGAGGCGTCGCCGAACGAGGAGCCGGCGAGCACCTTGATCTTGCCAATTAGCCCGAAATCGTTGAGCTGCTTGGTGAAGGTGACGGCGTCCGCCCCACCGTAGGCGATAAATACGGCGTCCGCGCCGAGACCTTTCAGTTCGGTGACGATGGAGCTGTAGTCGGTGGTGCCGATCGGGGTCCAGAACGCCTTCGGAATGTGGCCGCCCAGCTTGCAGAACGCGTAGGCGAAGCCGCCAATCTGGTCCCAAGGGAAGGCGTAGTCCTCACCTACCGTGACGATCTTCTTGATGTTGTTCTTGATCGCCCATTCGGCCAAGGGGTAAACTGGCTGACCACCGGCGAAAGCCGGCCGGTAAACGTTCGGCGCCGGGTCTTTCATTGTGATGAGGTTGGCGGCGCCGATGGTCAGAAACGTGGTGTTGGGCCATTCCTTCGCCGCTTGTTTGATCGCTAGGCTTTCGCCGCCGCTCAGCGGTCCCAAAACCACACTGACGTGATCTTGATTGACAAGCTTGCGCGCCTGTTGGACCGCCAGATCCGCATCCAGTTGCGTGTCGGCTACGACGAGGCGGACACGACGGCCGCCGATCTTGCCCCCGTGGTCGGCGAGGAATTGCTTGACGCCGTCAACCATGTCCTCGCCGAGGCCAGCGAACGCACCGGTGGTCGGGGCGAGCACGCCGACTGCGAGTTCGTCCTCTGCGTGGGCCGGGACTGCCGAAGCGATTGTCGTGGTGGCAGCAGCCATCATCAAGGCGCGTCGAAGGGTATGCATCAAGTTCTCCTCCCCATTGTTGTCGCCGTCGGGTTTAGCGCGTGACGGCTGAACGCATTCGTCGATCGGCTTCGATCAAACGCGATTCCATGAAAGCGCGAGCGTGCTTGGCCAACACCATGTTGTCGTTGTCGATCCAGGTGCTGCGCCAGATCGCGCAAGTCACAGAGAGATCGCGGTCGACCACGTCAGAGGAGAAAGACTCGAACGTGATGTAGTCGTCGTAGCGCGTCTCGACGAGCGCTTCGAAGATCCTCGCAAAGTCGATCGCGCCGGTACCGAGATAGCCACGGTGACTCTCTCCGACATGGAAATAGCCGAGTCGGTCGCCAGCGGAGCGAATAGCTAGCGCCGGATCGGCCTCCTCGATGTTCATATGGAAGGTGTCGAGATGCAGATAGATATTGTCCATGCCGGTGTCGCGGATGAAGGCCAACCCTTGCGCGGCGGTGTTGAGAAGGTTGGTCTCAAATCGGTTGACGATTTCGAGGTTGAGTGTGACGCCAGCGCTCTTGGCCGCCTCCGCCGTCTTGCGCAAAGCGTTGACGCTGTTGTCCCAACCCTGCTGCGTCGGCAGTTCGTTGTACTTGCCGTGCTTGGAGAAAATGATGCCGCCAAGCTTTGCGCCGCCGAGGTCGCGAGTGACCGACACGCTCTCCTTAAGTAGCCCTTCGCCGCGTTGCACGATCGACGCATCCCGGCTGGAGACGTCGCATTCCGGCGGCAGACCCATTGTCACGACGACCTTCATCTCCAGTTCCTGGAGGCGGCGCGCGAATCTCGCGACGTCGAACTTGCCGGGATCGAGGCGCGGAAACTCGATGAGCGAATATCCCGCGGCCTTGGCCTTCAGGGTCGCGGCCTCAAGGTCCTCGTGCCGCGACCCGCCGGTCCAAACGAAGGCATGAATTCCGAATTTCGACATGGCAAAGCATCTCGTTTGTTGTAACAACATACAAAACTGTCAGGGAGTGGATGCCGATGAACCTACGGCGTCATTGATTTTTCCTCCAGAGCGCCCCTTGGCAACGTTTATGTTTGCAGCTAAAATAAACAAACTAAGGATGCCGTCAAGCGGTATTTGCGCGAGGTCGAAACTTTGGCAAGGGTGGGTCAGGCGCTCATCAGCCTTCGGCGCAAGCATGCCGCAGATGAGGCGCGTTCGCAGGAGAGGGTTCTTCATTTGGCCAATCCAAGCTCGGTGCGCTACCTCAACGGCATGCGGGCGCTAAACGCACTGTTCCGCGCCGGCGGCATGAGTCGTTCTGATCTCGCCCGTCTGCTTGGCCTCAACCGATCCAGCGTAGGCTACATCGTTCAGGAACTCATCTCCGACGGCTTGGCGCGGGAGTTGGAGGTCTCCGCCCGTGCAAGCAATGAGACGGCTCGGGATGCGCGCACCGGACGGCCGGGGATCATCGTTGAACTCGACGCCTCCGGCGCGCTGTTTGTCGGCTTGGAGATCGGCGTCGATCATATCACCATCGTGGCGATCGATCTCGTCGCAGGTGAAACTTTGCGCCGCTCGATCCCCTATCCGACCGCGCGCGTCGCTGCCGAAGTCTGCATTACCGACGCGGCGGCGATGATAGACGACTACGCGTCTTCTCTCGGAGAGCAGCGGAGGCGCATTCGCGGGGTGTGCGCGGCCGTCCCCGCCTTGGTCCGCGATGGCGTTGTCGTCAACGGGTTCATGCTGGGGTGGCGCGGCGTCGCACTTGGCAAGCTGTTGCAAGAGAAAATTCGCCTCGACGCGCCAGTCCTGATCGAGAACGACGCCAACGCTTTCGCCATCGGCGAGACCTATTTTGAGTCTTTTCACCAGCAAACCGGCGCCATCGCCTTCCTGCTGATCGAGAACGGCTGCGGCGGCGGAGTGGTCATCGATGGCAAACTGATGCGCGGCGGTCACGGTTTCGCCGGCGAATTTGGTCAGTTGTCGCTGCGCCCGAATGCGCCGCCGGAAAGCGCTAAACTGGAGAACATCATCGGCAAGGATGGCCTGCTCGCCCGATATCGCGCTAACGGCGCGCCGGCCAAGGCTGACTTCGCCCATCTCATGAAAGCCGTCAGGGCTGGAGGGGCTGTGGCGCGACGCACCGCGGAGGAATGGGGCGCCTCGCTGGCGGTTGGGCTCGCGCATATCACCAACGTGCTCGATCCGCGCTTGATTATTCTCGGGGGCGCGGTGGCGCCGCTTTACGAGTCCGTCGCCGATCAGGTTCAGGCGGCGCTTGGCGATTGTTTGCTTGAAGGCTTTCCGGCCCCACGCATCGGCCTATCGCGACTTGGGGTCGAGGGAGCGGCGTTCGGCGCTGCTTGTCTGTTGCATCAGCGCATGTTCGCCATCGACGACTCCCTCGTCCACGCCCAGGCAACAGTCAGCGCTCAGACGGATGTCAACCCGGGCCGAGCGATTCGAGTCGGGGCAAGTTTAATAGGGGAGGTGGTTAGGTGACTCGGACATTTGTGGCGACGATCGGCGAGATCATGAACGCCGACAACATTCTGAAGAACCAGATCGCGGCGATTCAGCCGGCGCCGCACTACGCGAGCCCGACGTACTTCTTCCGCCCGCCGTATGGCGCGTTCATCTCGCTCGGCGCGGCGAACATCGCGAAGATCAACGAAGCGGGCGCGAGCAAGTACACGGGTCCGGTGTTCTGGGACATCGGCGGTGAGCTCGCGCACGGGTACTCGGCAGACTGGGCCTGCTGGTCGAAGGGCGTCGGCATCGGCGCGTGCCTCGACGGCTACATCGCCGAGTCGAACGCCCACAAGAAGGGCGTCGTCCTCATGCACGACGTGCACTCGAAGACCGTCGACATGCTGATGGGCAAGAACAGCGCGAACGGGCGCTCCTTCATCAAGGAGATGCGCGCCAAGGGCTACAAGTTCGTGTCGCTCCGTGCGCACGACGCTTCGGTCACGCAGTTCGGCAACCAGCAGGAGCAGCTCGCGAACAACGACGGCGTCACGATCGACGCGACGGTCTCGCAGCTCGGTGGTGGCCAGGTGAAGGTCGACGTTCGCTCCGCCGGCGGCGCGAAGACGACGATCACGTACGACAACGACGCGCAGGCGATTGCTCGCTTCGACGCGCAGGGATCGAACACGCGTACGTTCGGCCCCGGCCAGCACTTCGTCACCGTCGCGGTGCTCGACGCGTCGGCCCACGTGCTGAAGCAGGAGCGCTACACGTTCACGATCGAAGCGCCGATCTCGCCCGTTCCGAACAACGGCACCACGTGTGTCGGCTCGGACCTGTTCGCGAAGGGCGCGACGCTCAAGATCTTCCACGGCAAGACCGCTTGCGGCGGCACGGCGACGGAAGCGGCGCCGGGTGAGTGCTACAAATACGCGGGCACGCTGACGTCGTCCCGCAACCCCTCGGGCGCGGGCGGCAGTGACTGGAGCGTCGAGTTCGACCTTTCCTACGCGTCGGATCCGAACGACCGCTCCAAGATCACCGCGACCCTGGACGCCGTCAGCGGCGACATCGAAGCGGCAAGCCGTACGTTCACGACGAACCGCCCCGCGGTCGGCATGGACATCACGAGCAACGACTGCGCGACTTCGACGTGGCGCGGCAAATTCACCTACTCGAACGGCACCAGCGAGGACCTCGTCATCCGCCGCTAGCTGCGGTAAGAGCGGGGTCGATGACTACGACCCCGACCGAGACGGGAAAAAGCGGGCGCGCAGGTTCTGCCGGTGAAGGCAGTGACCTCGCGCCCGAGCTCTTGCTGAAGATCCACGATCTGATGCTGAGGGCGCGCGTGCTCGAGGAGCGCCTCATCACGATGTGGCGCCAAGGTGATGGGTACTTCTGGATCGGCGGGCCGGGCGAGGAGGCGTTCAACGTCCCGCTCGGCCTCCTCGTCGACAAGGGCGAGGGGCTCGATCACGATTACCTGCATCTCCACTATCGCTCGAGCGCCACGCTGCTCGCGATGGGAGCGGATCCGATCGATTCGCTTCGCCAGATGAAGAACACGGCGACCGACCCGTACTCGCGCGGCCGTAACTTCGTCGGGCACTACTCGGTGAAGAAGTGGAACGTCGTGCCCGTCGGCTCGCCGATCGAGGTCCAGTACTCGATCGCGCCCGGGACCGCGCGCGCGCAGAAGCGGGCGAATGCGAAGGGGATCAGCATCGTGACGGGCGGGGACGCCGGCACGGCGGAAGGCGATTTCGCGACGGCGCTCGTGTGGAGCTCGCGCAAAGGCAACGAGGTGCCGCTGCTCATCCTCGTGACCAACAACCAGTGGGGCATCTCCACGGCGTACGAGGGCCAGCACGGCGAGGCGCGCATCTCCGATCGCGGGAAGGCATTCGGGATGCCGACCGCGACGATCGACGGCAACGACCCCGAGGTCTCGTATCGCGAGCTGAAGAAGGCGATGGATTACGTTCGCACGGAGAAGAAGCCGTACCTGCTCGAGGCGATGGTCTCGCGTCTGTACGGTCACTCGTCGGCGTCGGGCGCGAACTTCATCAAGGAAGACGACTGCCTCGCGAAGTTCGAGAAGAAGCTCGAGGATCGTGGCCTCTTGCAGCGCGCGAAGGCCGACGAGATGCGTGCGAAGTACACGCAAGAGCTGCTCGAGGCTTACAAGAAAGTGCGCGAGGAGCCGCAGCCGGATCCTTCCACGATTCACGACTACACGTTTGCTCCCGCGGAGAAGCGCTGATGGCGACGATGGTTCAGGCGATTCGCATGGCGCTTCACGTCGGTGAGGCGCGTCTCGGGGTGACGGACATCTTCGGTGAAGACGTGGGCCCGCCGCTCGGTGGTGCGTTCACGGTCACGCAAGGTCTCGAGACGTCGTGGAACAGCCCGCTCGACGAGCGCGGCATCGTCGGCATGGCGCTCGGTCTCGCGCTCGCGGGGGCGAAGCCCGTCGCCGAGATCCAGTTCTGCGACTACGCGTTCAACACGATCGACTTGCTGAAGATCTGCGGCAACACGATGTGGTCGAGTGGCGGTGACTGGAACGTGCCGATGGTGATGATGACGCCCGTCGGTGCCGGCATCCGCGGCAGCATCTATCACTCGCACTCGTTCGACGCGCAGGCGACGCGCATTCCGGGCTGGAAGGTCGTGATGCCGTCGAACCCGCGCGATGCGTACGGGCTCATGTTGTCGGCGATCGTCGATCCGAACCCCGTGATGTATCTGAAGCCGAAGGCGCTCATGCGCGCGAAGGCGAAGCCGGGCGAGGAGATTCCGGGCGAGCCCTCCGACGAGAAGATGCTGAACAAGATGATAGACGCGCCCGTCGGTGATCGCTCGAAGTGGAAGGCGCAGTGGCCCGACCTCGAGGACTTGTTCATTCCGATCGGCAAGGCGCGCATCGCGCGGCCGGGCAAGAGCGTCACCGTGCTCACGTACGGTCGCAACGTGCCGATGTGCGTGCTCGCGGCCGATGAATTGGCGAGCGAGGGCGTCGACGCGGAAATCATCGACCTCCGCTCGCTCCATCCTTACGACTGGGATGCGATCAAGGAGAGCGTTCGCAAGACGAACCGCCTCGTGTGCGTGAACGAGGACACCGAGGTCACGAACTTCGGTGAGCACTTGATCCGGCGTGCCGTGGAGGAGCTGTTCTACGAGCTCCATGCGCCGCCGCGTCTCGTGGCGGGCGCGCATGTGCCGGGCATCGGCCTCGCCGACAACCTGGAGCACGCGAGCGTCCCGCAAAAAGAGGGGATCAAGAAGGTCCTCCGCGAAACGGCCCGCCACGAGCCGTAGGGGGGTCAGATCGACGCCGACCACTTCAAGAGCGTGAACGATACGTACGGTCACGGCACGGGTGACGAAGTGCTCCGCGCGCTCGCGCGCACCGTCCGAGATCAAGTGCGCGAGATCGACGTCGTCGGACGGGTCGGCGGCGAAGAGCTCGTCGTCCTCCTCCCTTCTACCGACGCGGTCGGGGCACGGTCCGCC
>JAOTRH010102517.1:0-15820 GCA_034768845.1 Heliamphora exappendiculata
TATTAGAACACCAAAAAGGTAGAGATTTGCCTGGCATACTAGGGTTTAGGGTTCCTAGTCTTTTTTTAGGATGTGTAGAAACCAAAGGATCGTCACTTATACACGAACCGAGGGTTAGGATGCCTAGTTTTTTCCTATGGCTTTTGGGAACCGAATGGTCGTCACATACACACGAACCTTGGATAGGAAGATTTTCTTGATTTATTAGGGCTTGAAAGAACCAAATGATCGTCACATATACACGAACCTAGGATAGAAGGGTTTGCCTGTATTATCAAGGCTTAAAAAAATCAAACGGTTGTCACATACACACGAACCTAGGGTAGGAGAATTTGCCTGATTTATCAAGGCTTGAAAGAACCGAAGGGTCGTCACATACACACGAACCTAGGGTTTTGCTTCTAGATATTTTTCTGCGTTTTGCTTGCTTGATCTGTCCTTTACACATTCTCTGCCTGTTTTTCTCTTTTCAGGTTGGTCATTATGTAAGAGGTTTCAATGGTTCTGCCTCTGGAGAGGTATTTGAGTGGTATGATGCCCTCCCTGCCCCTAGTCGGGCCATTATTGATGCCTCTGACTTTTCTCGATTCATAACCCTATTGGGTAGGACAAGCAACGATATGGGTCTGGCTGATGGTCTTGGCGGAGCGGTGGTGGGATACCACTAATACCTTTCACTTTACTACTTTCGAGGCTACCGTAATGCCTCTCAACTTTGCTCTCATCACTGGTATCCGGGTCGGAGGAGCACCTATCCCATTTGATCCGACCGTCGGCCGTTCCACTGATGCGTTGCTGTATTTTCTCGGAGCCGTTCCTACTCATATGGACAGAGACCGGGTTCGATACACCTAATTCTTCGAGCTCTTCTGCCACTTCCACTGCTTTGAGCCTCGCCACTTCGAGTGGGTCGCCCGAGGTTTTTAATGTTTATGTTTGGTACCTCCTTGTGTTCGAACAAGGAGAATACCATTCATCTGCATTACCTTGGCGCCCTTGCTCATTTAGACCGGGTTACTTCATTCGACAGGGGAGGAGTTGCCCTTGCCACCTTCTATGGATTTATGCAGACACTGACCCGGTTCCCTCAGGAGCTTAGCATCGGGGGATACTGGAGGGTCTGGGAGGTATGATTTAGTTCCTGTATCTTTCTGTTCATTTCTATTCTTCTGTTATCCATTATTTACTGATTGACGCCTTCTTCATTGCAGCTGTGGACTTACGAGTTCCTTGGGCTTCATATCCCGGCGAACTCTGCAGCAGACCCTCTGGTTATTCCCCGAGCAGCCCGGTGGTCCCATGGGATGAAGGGGAAGAAGGCTAGAGGGAAGGACATAGACTGCTTTCATGTCTCACTTGACCGACTGACTAGGTATCATTTTACTATTTTTACAGTATTGCATCTTGTTCACGGCTGTTCACTGTACTGTACTGCATACTGATCGTTTGTTGTTTACTGTTTATTGCACTGTACTGCATACTGATTACTATACTGATCGTCATACTATACTGTATTATTTTTTGAATTTCTACAGGTTCACTTGGATATCTGGCGAGGAGTGGAGGATCAGGCCGGCGCATATATGATCTGTAGCAGGGACATCACTTCTAGGCAGATCCTACTGGAGAGCCCATTTGGTAGGGAGTATTATCTCAGCGAGCGAGTGGTCCGTCAGCCGCTCGGCCTTGATTACTTCAGGATACTGGTGGTTCCTCCAACTTGCATGCGCCAGACTGATCATATAGGCTGCGTCGATTTGCTGTTGGAGACGGTAGGGACCCCAATTTTGGAGCTGCTGGTGGTAGAAGGAGACTACACGACCTGGGCCTGGGCACACCCAATGGGTACCTTAGGTCCTGGCCTAGTTGGCCCTGGCGATCGGAGGAGGGGATTGGCACCGGAGGCTGCTGGTGCTAGTGCTGCTGCAGCTGTTGATGCTGGTCCTGCTGCCGCTGACGCTGGTTCGGCTAGTGGGGCTAGGACTGTCGAGATACCCTGGACCGTATCTTCCTTCGTAGACGGGTATCCTTTTTACATTCCTATCCCGGTTCCTCCAGCCCTGGAGTTTCGGCCAAAGCACGCCCAGGTTTGATTCTTTTCTCACTATTTCTTTTTCGTTCATCTTTATCCGTAGATTGCTCAATTCTATATTATTTCTCAACAGACGAATCAGGCTTGTCTAGATCGTCTCATACTGGTGATGAGCGCCCTGCGGACCCTTGTTCGCCAGCAGGACGCTGCTCTGCGTGCAGTTGGGGTTCCTTTTGTTTCTCGTCTAGTGAGTAAGTCTTTTGATCTCCTTTCTCTCCTTTATACTGTTTCCTTATATCCCTTTTTTGTCTCCTTTGACATCCTTTTGTAGCTAATGCTCTTCCACCTCCTTCTCCTACTCCTGCCCCGGTTCCAGCTCCTACCCAAGGCCGAAGATCTCGTTCATCTTCCCGTGCTCGCTCCCGATGATCCATCTCGTCCGCACGGAGCCGATCCAGAGTCATGTCCTCTTCCTCTAGTAGTGACGGCGTTGACTTAGAGAGACTTTTTGATGACATCAGTTCAGATGAGGCTGGTCCTTCCTCCTGCCTGGTCTGCCCCAAACATCATTGAGAGAGAGACCCCCTCTAGCTTTATTTTCTAATTTTAGTTTGATGGGCCTGCGTGCCCTAATTTGATAAACTTATGGGCCTGCGTGCCCCAGTTTTAGGCCTTGGTGCCCCTAGTTTTACATTTTGATACATTATACAACTGTTTATGCATTTTTGGGGCCTTCGTGCCATTTTATTATCTGCTTATCCGTTTGCTGTATGATTCTCTCTTATTTACGACTCAAACTGTCTTGTATGTACAATGCGAAAGTCAACATTTTTCACAAACCACAAAAACTACAAACTGAATACACCTGCCATATTTAAACATGGCGGTCGCCACCTCAAACATGGCGGTCGCTACCTCCAACATGGCGGCCGACTGGTCAAAGCGATGATGTCACTGTACTATGCTTTTTCAAGTTGGTGGTCGCCAACTCCAAGGTGGCGACCGCCACAATGAGTGTGCCTTTCACCAAATTTTTGATTTTTTGCCTTTTCTTACCTTATAAACACAGCCCTGGAGGCTCCCTTTTCTGTTGCTTACACTCAGATAACTACCCCACTTTCTTCATGGATTGAAGCATTCTCCCACATTGAACGTCTGAACTTTGCTTCTTTCGGGATCAACTCTTTGTTTCATCTTATGGCCGTGAAGATCGACGAACCATTGTTCAAGGCCGTCGTTGAACTATGGGACCCACAATCCCATGTCTTTCGATTTGGCCTCAAAGAGCACTGCCCCACTGTGGAGGAGTTTGCTGCCATTTTGGACTTAACTTCGCGGGGTTCTATTGTCGTTCCTACTCCCTTCCTCTCTGTTCGGCATCAGCTGATGCAATTTTATGGCCTATATAGGATGGAGGTTTCTCTTCTAACCTCGGGCGACTGTCTTGACATCCCATGGCTTATTGAGAGGTTTCATCCTACTGGT
This sequence comes from Heliamphora exappendiculata, assembly GCA_034768845.1. Classification (NCBI taxonomy): domain Eukaryota; kingdom Viridiplantae; phylum Streptophyta; class Magnoliopsida; order Ericales; family Sarraceniaceae; genus Heliamphora; species Heliamphora exappendiculata. Next base: position 3,518 of record JAOTRH010102517.1, read on the forward strand.
GACCTTAGCGATGTCGACTTTCAACTGTGTCGTCGTTACACACTTTGCTTTTGCCTCCTTGCCTAGTGTCTCCTTGTCCCTCTTGATGGGCGGGTTAATTGTGTCATGGCTAATATTGTTAGCCAAATGTGGACGGGGAAGCACTTTGTACCCCTTGTCTTGGCCGAGACACTGCTAGGCTTGGATGCGGTTCATCGTGGTGAGACCACCATCTTTGCTGGCAGCCCTTTACTTCTCCAGGTGAGCGTAACATCTTCCTATGTATTAAGTTCTTTGTCATACTGCAAAGCCATTTTCTTATTGTTTTAACTTTTGCTGCAGATCTGGTTGATGGAGAAGGTAAATCTGGTGCAAAAGCCTCCCACTGACAGGCATAATACCACTGTTTTCCTTTACCGCCCGTGTTATCAGATATGTGACATTGAGACATCTTGGCGACATTATCTTTCTTCTTTGACTGACCCAGACATTACCTGGCAGTGCTCTTGGTGGCAGATTCCTGCTATGACTCTAACCACTATGGATCACCCTGGTGTTCTACTGGTCGGCCTGCGCCAGACTACCTTCTATTACCCCCATCGAATCATGCGGTAGTTTGTTCGTAATTATATCATCTTCCCCAACATTCGAGGCCATCTGTTCTCATCCACATTACAGGCTTCGTTTCTATCGTCATATCAGGATGCCTGGCCATCTAGCTCATTGATGGAGATGCATGAGTTGCAGTGTTTTGACCTTTCCGCTGAATGCAAGACATGGCTGATGCAGGATCGGGAGAATAAAGATAAAGAAGAGTAAAAATAAGAAGCAAAAAGAAGGAGAACATGAGACCCCTTGCTTTGTTTCGAAAATTTCATAGTTTTTTCTTATTTTGTTTATAGAGTTTGGGACTTGCGTGCCCCTCCTTTTATTCAAAACTTTGTAATTCTAATCGAAGTAATGACAAACTCGCACTTTATGTTTAAGATGGTTTCAATTTATCCAAAATTTTAATAACTTTATTATCAGAATTCAAAAATTAATTTATATTGTTCTTATTTAGATTTGAAATGGTCAGAGATAAAGAATGCGGCTGGACTCCTTTAAAAGAAGCTGCCTACGTATCCCAAAAAGATGAAATCAGGCTGTAACGTAGTTCAGGCTCGATTTTTGCTCGGGTGTTGACACTTTCCTTTTGCGATACCCTAATTTTTGCCAAGGTCGCCCTTTCGGGGTTTCGATCTTGCGAGCTGCTCTAACTTTTACCTGGGTTGCCTCTTCAGTTTTTAACTCAACGAGCTTTTTATTTTTATTTTATTTTTACCTCAGGGATAATATTTTTTAAGTTGATCGAGGTTACCTGGAGTGGAGAACACATTGCCATCCAAGTCCATAATAATGACTGCACCACTGGTCATGATGGTTTTGATCAAAACTGGTCTGGACCAGTTTGGCTTGAACTTGCCTCTTGGGTCGAAGATGGGAGCTCTAATTTCTTTGAGAATCAAATCTCCTTCTCTAAGGTCCCGAGTCTTGACCTTCTTATTGAATGCCCAAGCTATCCTCCTTTGATAACCTTGTACATGAAACAGAGCCTGCAGCCTTCTTTCGTTAAACAAGAGCAACTCTTCCAGCCGGTTCCTCTGCCATTCTGCTTCTGAGATATTGGTCTCAGCCATTACTCTTAATGAAGGGATTTTTACCTCAATGGAAAGTACGGCTTCCATCCCATACACTAGAGAGTGTGGCGTTGCTCATGTTGAAGTTCAGATTGACGTTCGGTATCCCCAAAGTGCGAATGGTAGATGTTTCGGCCAATCGTTGTGTGAGTTGATTGTCTTTTGCAAGATTTTTTTAATGTTCTTGTTTGCTGCCTCGACTTCTTTATTGGTCTGCGGTTGATATGGCGAGGACTTATGGGCCACTATCTGGTATTCCTCGAAAAGATCTAGGACCTCCCCTTTGAAATGTGAGCCATTATCTGAGATGACCTCATGAGAAACTCCGTACCGACAAATGATATTTTGTTTGATGAACTTTGCAACATGGGAGGCTTTCAATACCGAGTAGAAGGCTGCTTTAACCCACTTGGTAAAATAATCGATGGCCACTAAAATAAACTCATGTCCATTGGATGCCTTTGGTGTCACCCTGCCAATCACGTCGATGCCCCATACTGAGAATGGCCATGGTGACGTCAGGTTGTATAGCTGAGAAGGGGGAACGTGCATAAGGTTTGCATGAATCAAGCACTTATGGCACATTTGTACGAACTGTATACAATCTGTCTCCATTGTAATGTAAAAGTATCCATGCCGTAGGATCTTCTTGGCTAACATATTTTCACTCATGTGTGGCCCACAGACTCCTGCGTGTATTTTTTTCATCAGTTCTTGACCTTCTTCTGGGTTTACGCATAGCTTGTTGACCCCAGAATGTGCTTGTTTGTATAATCTGCCACCGCAAATGACAAACTGGGTAGATAGTCGTCGTATTTTTCTTTTGTCCTTTTTACGAGCAAACTTGGGATATTGTCTCTTCTCTACGAAGTTCTGAATGTCAAATTACCATGGAAAGCTATCAGTGCTTTCTTCAATAGCGGCTGTCATCTCATGTGCCAGCTTTCTCTTCTGCTCAATTATCAAGGGCCTCATTCGGACTCCGGGCGGTATGTCAATCATGGATGCTAGGGTGGCTAGTGCATCGGCGAACTTGTTCTGCAGTCTTGGTACATAGGAGAAGATCACCAATTCAAAGCACGGTATCAGCTTCTCTAGCTCCTGATAGTAGAGAATCAATGTCACGTCCCTAACCTTCCATTCTTCTCTAGCTTGTGAAACTACTAGTGCTGAGTCTCCGATGACTTCTAGTTTCTTTGCCCCTAATTCTAAGGTTGCCTCCCATCCAGCTAAACATGCTTCATACTTAGCCTGATTGTTGTTGACTTCAAAATTGAACTTTAGAGACAACGGGACATATGATTCATCGGGAGTGACGAGAAGAACTCCTATTCCATAGCCATATTGATTGGACACGCCATCAAAATATAGAGTCCACATGTCATCCCCAACTTTCATCAATTGTTCATCGGGAAACTGGAACTCTGTATCTTCATCTTCTTCAACTGGTTGATCGGCTAAAAATTCTTCCACTGCTTTTCCTTTGACTAACTTTTGGGTAACATATTGAAGATCAAACTTAGATAATAACAGCAGCCATCGGGCTAGCCTTCCTGTCAGTGCTGACTTTTCGAATAGATACTTCAACGGGTCCATCCGAGAAATGCTGTTCACCGTAAAAGATAACATGTAGTGCCTCAATTTTTGAGAAGCCTAAACCAAGGCCCAACATGTCTTTTCTAGTGGCGTGTACCGTATTTCTGACCCAGTCATCTTCTAGCTTAAGTAGTAGATGGCCTTTTCGATTTCAGTTTCTCCTTCTTGTGCCAGTATACATCCCATAGCTGAGTCAGTTACTGACAAGTAAAGAATCAGTGGCCTATCAGGTTCGGGAGGACTTAGAACAGGTGGATTTTGTAGGTATCGTCTACGGCATCAAAGGCATCTTGGCATTTCTGATCCCATTCGAATTTGACCCATTTCTTCAGCAAACAAAAGAGCAGCTTGCAGGTAGTTGTCAGTTTTGCGATGAATCGGCTGATAAACTATATCTTACCCAGAAAACACCTGACTTCTCACTCGGTCCTCGGAGGAGGCATTTTTAAAATTACCTTAATCTTTGAAGGATCAACTTCAATGCCCCGTTGAGTGATAAAAAATCTAAGCATTTTTTTAGTAGTGACTCCAAAGGCACATTTCTGTGGGTTGAGTCGCATATTGTACTTCCAAATCCTTTCAAAGAACTTTTGCAGTGCCGCGATGTGGCCATCCCGATCCTTAGATTTGACTATCATATCATCCACGTAGACCTCGACCTCCTTATGTATCATGTCATGCAGTAGAGTAGTGACAGCCCTTTAATAGGTTGCCCCTGCATTCTTTAGACTGAATGGTATCACACGATAACAGTAGGTCCCCCAGGGTGTAGTGAACATTTTCTTTTCTCCGTCCTCGAGATCCATTAAAATCTGGTTGTATCCGAAGAAGCCATCCATGAATGATAGCAAGGCATGCCCCGCTGTACTGTCTACTAAGACGTCGATGTGCAGTAGTGAAAAATCATCTTTCGGGCTAGCCTTATTGAGATCTCGAAAATTCATGCAGACTCGGATATGGCCATCTTTCTTTAAGACCGGTACGATGTTAGCTACCCGTTTCGGATACTTGGTTACCATTAGGAATTCAGCGTTGATATGCTTGGCAACTTTTTTTTTGATCTTCAGAGCCCATTCTGGTCGAATTTGCCTTAATTTTTGTTTGACCGATTTAGCATCAGGGTATAAGGGGATATGGTGTTGGACAATGTCAGGATCAATTCTGGGTATATCCTCGTAAGACCATGCAAATACATCTTTAAATTCTTTTAATAAAGTTATTAGTTGTTCTTGTTCAACTGAGGATAGAGAAAAATAGATTTGAACATTTTACGAATTGGTTTTATTACCCAGATTTATTGACAAAGTTTCTTCAATTATTGGTTGGGCACGCATTTTTTCTTCTTTTTTTATTAAAAGTTTTATTTCTTCAGGGATATACCCGTTGAATTCAAAATTGTCAGAAAGCATATGAAATAAATCAAACAAAGCAGAGTAATCGAAAATCCTGTTCATTTCAATAAAAACAGAGGGGATTACAAACTTGATGGTAAAAGCATGGAGAGGAGCACCAACAGATGTGTCCTCGACTACAGACTCCGACTTAATTCTGAACTCAAGATAGACAATGTGTATATTGCTAGACTCGATGGTCTAATTCTTCACCTCTTTTGCAGCCGCATCGACGATAAGTTTGGTGCAATCGGCTGGTATGCCGAAATCCATCATGAAGCAGTTCTAATCAGTCACCTGCAGCTGAGTCATCTTCTCGTTAAACAGCATTCCCATGTCAGCACCATCAAACTTGTCAACCCAATCTTCCTCCCGGACCTTCTTTTCTTCCTTCTCTTCTTCCACTGTTTCTTCCTCTTCTGTGTCAAACAGTTGGTGGTTGAAAAAGATTTTCATGGAAGCTTTTGATTGGTTTTTCCGTCGACCCATGGCTCTGAAAAACTATAATATGGGAAATCTTTCCCTTTCTTGACGAAGTACCCATTGAGCATCCTGGAATAATTGGTCTTTTGCCCCTTTCTTGGCCCTTTTAGATCCTCCTCCATTGGCTCATACCCAAGACCAAAATGGTGCGAGATCGGCAATACCTGAATGGGATCTAGAATTCCCTACAGTTTACATCCCAATCCCATACCCGGGAAGAAGGACATTTCCTCATCATTGTTACCGCTCGTGGGTTGACATATCTTTCTTCTTCATTTATCAGCATCTGAACAGCCTGTTCTTCATCAAATTGAAAACTATTGAGTAACACATCATCTCCACTATGTTGAACTTCCAACAGAGTTGTGCCCTCTCCTCCTCTCGGGGGTGAATGCTGTCTACTCCGTGGATAGTCAAAACTGCCCTGTTCATTATCAATTTTAGTTTTTGGTGAAGGGTAGATGGTACCGCCTGGACATTTGGGTCATGTAGCCACGGCCTACCCAGTAGCAGATTGAAGGAGGCCGTCACGTCTAGCACGTGAAACTCAACCGACGTCTCCAGAGGTCCTACTGAAACGGAGAATGATACCAGTCCTAGTACATCTCTTCTTGTGTTGTCATAGGCTCGCACCCCTTGATTGTAGGGAGTGAACTGGTCTAGCCTCATCCCTAAACAGACGACCATGCTCATTGAGCAGACGTTCAAGGAAGACCCATTATCAATGAGGGTTATCGGGACCCATTTTTCTAGGCACTTGATGGTGATGTGAAGATGTTTATTGTGACTTTTTCTTTCAGCGGGCAAATTCTTATCAGAAAAAAAATTAACTTTTGGTTCGGCAGCCGGCAGAATAAGCCCAATGAGCTGCTCGAGGGTTGCATCTATCGGGACACTGGCCTTGTTCAACACCTTCAAAATAACTTGCCTATACTTATGTGAAGCCATCAATAAGCCCCAGATGCTGATGTTGGTTTGCGTCTTTTCAATTGTCTCAATACAGTATCATCCTCCTCCTCTTGCTCTGTCTCTTTCTCTTTTCCACTTGGCTGTCCCTTCTCTAGCTAAACTAGCTTAAAATGTCGTCCACTTCTAGTTAAGTATTCCATGCCGTCTTCGGGATCCCACATCCCTGGCATCACATTATTAGTCTGTCTCACTTTGGTTATGTGCAGAGAGCTTTCAAATGCCCACAAATCACTTAAGTCACTAATGGCTATCCTTTCCCATTTTTCTTCGTCATCTTCAATAGCCCATGTATTATCAATTTCTCCTAGATGTCTTCTTGAATAAAATTCACTAGATGTTCCTGAGCAACCCAAAAATCAGTCCATTCTACCCCATCTGATTTCAACATGATTCTTACCAGCCAGTAGGGCTGCATTTCATCAACGTACACCTCCTCCTCAAAAATTTAGGGAAGGGTGATTCCATCAAGCACACGGCCAAACCCATAAGGTCGACTCGGCTAATCCAATGGCCTGTCATCTTCTTCATTGCGCTCCCCCTCTTGTTTGTAGACTTGGATTAGCGGTCGATACCATTTTTAGGTATTATCATTTTATTCTTCCATCCTATCTCGACTACCTCTAATCATCATAAACGAGCATGCTGTCTGATCCTCAGTTATTGAAACATGAGGGCATGGTAGGTGCACTGAACAGATGTGCTGACTTGGGTCCTCTAACTCCCCCCAGAGACATGTAATTTACCCCAGCCTACCTGGCATAATTCGGCTGTGGGTTGGTAGTAACATTCGATTTTGGTGTGACAGATGGTGGTGGGATCACCTTGTTGTCAATGAGGTTTTAGATCTCATGCTGGAGTCTCAAACACTTATTAGTTAGGTGCCCATGACCTTGGTGGAAGGCGCAGTATTGGAAAGCATTAAACCTTGGTGGTAGGAGATCAAGAACAGGCATGGGGTCCAATGGCTTGATGAGCCCCTTCTCGACGAGTCGATTTAGGGCGGTGGACAAAGAAATGTTGAGGGGAGTGAACACCCTCCTTGGCCTTTGTTGTTGTTGGTTATTATCTGATTGTTGGGCGTTATTGGACTGCTGGATTGAAGGAGATGGGTTCAGTAAGTTTACCTCGTTTGAGCGAGACACGAGGTTGGTTGCAGCGGATTAATTTTGGTTGGTTGCGGGGAAAGCCCTTATGGGTGGTTTCTGATTGGGTTCTATTTTTTCGATGTCACCAGATTGGATAGTGTCCTTAATTTGTACCCCAGCATCGAACAACTGCTCAAAGGTGGAAAGCAGCTATGTGATGAGGTAGCGCTTTAACGGAGACTATAGATTCTTCACCACAATTCTCACCTGCTCTTACTCAGTGGGCCTGTTTGTCATTTTGGTGGCCTTACCCCTCTATTGGGTCAGGAAGTCAACAAAAGATTCCATGTTCTCATGTCGGGATGTTTCGAGCTCTCGGGTGGTTATATCTAGTTGGAAATTGTAACTATACTGGCTGATAAAAACCATTGCGATGTCTTCCCAAGTTTTGATTTTAGCTACATCAAGGGAAATAAACCATTCATGGGCAACCCTAGAAAGAGATCAGTGAAAGAGCTGAGCCTTTAACTGGTCATCAATCCCCATCGGCGAAAGGGTACCAGCATACATTTGGAGATGAATTCTGGGATCTTCGGTTCCATCGAACTTTTTCATGTTCGGCATTTTGAATTTTTTTAGCAATTTAGCATCTGGGAACAAACATAGTCCCCCCACATCTAACATGTATTTCTCAACTCCCTTGGCTTTCTTGAGGACCATCTCCATCCGGTCGATCTTCTCAATCAGTGCAGACTCTCTAGACAGCGCATTATTTTCCTCCTCGACTATCACCTGACGAGGGTTCCGTGGTGGTGGTGGAACAACTTGCAGTCCATCGGGGACCTGGTTGTCATCCCAAAAGTCCTCTCCATTCTCGTTCGTCTCATTTGGTTGTCCATTTTCAACAGGGATGCGGGCCTGAATTGCCTGAATCTGTGCCTGACATTGCACTTGAGCCTGGGTCTGTTGCTCTACAGCTCTCTATATATCAGTAATCACCCTCATTAGGGCTGCTAGAGTTATCTCATTTTTTTCCATTTCAGCTGACTCAGACGGCTGTTCAGATATCCTACAAAGTCTTTCTATCACTGATCTTTCTCAGACACCTGTTAACTGTACTTTTCTCAGCCCAATGGTAATCCCACAGAGAAACCTTGATCCAAAAAGCAGAGTAACAAGTATCAGACTCTTCCCAGGTAAATATTCTAACAACAGGTAGCCAATATCTCGAATTTCCAAAATAGTGAATCATAAGGAGAATGAAACAATGCCCCTGTTGTGCTCGTGCTGGCAGCATAACAATAGGATAACCTGGGACTACAACTAAGAAGAAGATTAACCAACTTCTAGAGGGAGGGTTTATCTAAACATATAGCACTCCGGTAAGAACTAGACTGAGAGGATTGGTTTGACCTAAAATTCTTAAGGAGAAATGGGCAGCATAACGGTAAAGAACTAACTCTTATGGGTGTGACAAGGGTAACCTAAACAAAGACGGAGGAGAAAGTAATAATTTAGGGAGAACTCGGGAGAAAGAGGGAAACTATCCTAGAGGCTATAGAACGAAACACGGGTAAGACCCTAAGAAAACTATGATGCGAAAACCAAACATGGTGAAAAACAAAACCTGGGTAAGAACCCGAATGTGAAAAACTAACCTAATCAAAGGATAACAAAAAACTCGGGCCGAACCCAGAAAATGAACTAACTTAAACCTGATCAAAACAATCCTAACAATATACAAACAAAACATACAATGAAGAAAACACATAATCCTACTAGGGTTAGCAGCACCTAATTAGGGGGTCTAATTTTACTATATGCAAAATGCCGATTTTGGTTAATTAAAAAGGGTACCTTCTGAATAGAGTCGGGTATATACCTCCCATGCAGAATATGATTAAACAGTACACCCGAACTCTTTTACTGCACCTATAATAGCGTACAGTCAGGAAGGGTTGCCCGTCTCTTCAACAATCCCCGAAACGGATTAACATTCAGGGCATCAGGTCGACCAGGCATTGGGTTTTTGAAGAAGAATGCATATGCATGCGAAAAATGCAAACGAAATTTTTTTATTAAGAACCAATGATATTTTTCAAGTTTAGCCCTCTTATTTGATTTTATAAACCATTCCCCAGTAGAGTCGCTAGAAAGTACTGTGGCTTTGGGATTTATGAATTATTTTAGAAAATATTCAAAAATAAGAAATTCAAAGAATGTTTAGAAAAATCTTTTAACACCTTAAAAACTAAATTTTGAAAACCTATTTTATTGAAAATAGAGTCGCCACTTAGTTTTTGAGAAAAACTAAGAATAACAAAATTGACTACTGATCTTTTAAACGTTAACCAGAGAAAGAGGGTTTGGGGGCTAAGGTACGAATCAGGAAATGTGTTAGTCACCCCGTTCGCCGAACCATACGGTTGACTTTTACTAATCATCATTGATTCTTTAATGTTATTTCTCAAATGCATACAAATAAAAAAAATGAAGACAAAGAGAGAACGTGCAAAATCAAGTATATAAAATATATAAAATATGTACATAACACTTCAAAATAAGTAAGTGTCAAAAGAAGAATCATAAATCCTAAGGCATGCAATTTCTAACTACAGGATACATGGAACACTCCCACATGTAGTTTTATCAAAATAATCTAAACTAGCATGGTCCAAATGAAAGAGTAAAAAAAAATGTTAAAGATGTTAAAATTATCTAAATATGAATTGCTAACAAAAATAAGTTACACAATATGTACAATATGCATATTATTACTTAAAAGTTGTAAGAAGTATGTAAAAAAAAGTTTTATGTTAAAAACTAACTAAAATAATAAAATATAATAACAAGAAAAGTAGAATAAAAGAAAATAAAACGTTACACTAAAAGAAAAGAAAATGTTAGAAAAATGAACTACATTAAAAGGGAAAAAAAGAGAAAATGAAAAATAAATACTAGAGCATTAAAATAATGCTTAAAAGAAAAGTAACGTTGAATTAATATTACAAGAAGATAAATGCTAAAAATAAAGAAAAAGCGAGAAAAAGAAATAGAATGCTAATAAAAGAAAATTAGACTAACTAAAAGAAAAGAAAAGAAAACAAATGCCAGATCATAAAAAGAAAGGAAAAGAATAGAAATGAAATGAAATACTAAAATTAAATGGGTATAATATTGACAATTACAACTATTTTTATGTAAGTGCTTTGATTATAACAATTAACAACGTTAACAAGTTGTAATTGCTAGGAATATTAGCACCGTTTAATGATTTAATAAGTTTGAATGTAAGTAAATAAATAAACAAAATAAGTAAGCTGAATAAGCTAAAACATAAATATAACAACTAACAAGTAATGTAAGAATGTAATTGAAAGGAATACATGAATATTAACTCAATCACTTCGAAAGAGAGAAAATGGAGTTAGAAGGACCGGGGATCCAAGTAGAATACCTGGATCGCTAAGAAATCCTCAAATTGGAAGAATGGAGGCAAGCAATTTGATATTCGGGCGATGATCCAAACTAGAGTTTGGGACTATCGGAGGCTTAGATTTTTGTATTTCGGCAGTGCTTCAGCGTCGGGGCTCGGGATTGCTCGGCAACTCAACAGAGCTTCTCTCACTAAACTTCTCTATATTTTTCTATCCTTGAAAACGTACAAGATGTACGCTATTTATAGAATTCTTCAACCAATGAGATGCTGCCATATTCTGAGGTATGTCAGGCCATTTGGAGTTGACGACCGCCACAATGTGAGTTAGCGGTCGCCATAATAAACATGGGAGTCGCCATGTTAGAAAAGATTCCACAAGGTTCTATTGCCGGTCGCCATAATGAACATGGCGGTTGCCACTTCTCGCAATAACTTGGGAAACAAGTTATCGATGGTTTGATACAACTTCATTAGTTTTGAAAGTTTCTGATGGTTTTTGATGGTCGGGTTCAATTACCGTGCTTGGATCGCTTCTCGAGGATCAAACTGAAACACTTATTCTACCTGTTTTCATCATCAGATTCACCTAAGATTGGGTGGGATCAAATTGGGGTGTCTACACCGCCATTGAAGAAAGTACTGACGGCCTTCCATGGTACTTTAACATTCAGAACTTCGTAGAGAAAGGAGAATATCCCAAGTGGCCATTGATAAAGGACAAAAGGGAAATACGACGACTATCTGCGCAGTTTTTCATTTGTGGTGATAGACTGTACAAACGATGACATTCTGGGGTCAATAAGCTGTGCATAAACGCAGAAGAAGGTTAAGAACTAATAAAAGAAATACACACTGGAGTCTGTGGTCCGGACATGAGCGAAAACATGTTAGCCAAGAAAATCCTACGACATGAATACTTTTGGATGATAATGGAGACAAACTGTATGCAGTTTGTGAGGAGGTGTTATAAGTGTCAGATTCACGCAAATCTTATGCACGTTCCTCCGTCTCAGCTGTACAACCTGACACACCATGGCCGTTCTTAGTATGGGGCATTGATGTGAGTGGCAGAGTAACACATAAAGCATCCAATAGACATGAGTTTATCTTAGTGGCCATTGATTATTTCACCAAGTGAGTAGAAGCGGCCTCCTACTCGGTATTGAAGGCCTCCCATGTTGCTAAATTTATCAAGCAAAACATCATTTGCCGATACGGGATCCCACATGAAATTATCTCAGACAGGGGTTCACATTTCAAGGAGAAGTCTTAAATTTTTTCGAAGAATACCGAATAGTGGCTCACAAATTTTCACCATATCGGCCACAAACCAACAAAGCAGTCGAGGCAGCAAATAAGAACATTAAGAAAATCTTGCAAAAGATGATCAACTCACATAAAGATTGACCGGAACATCTACCATTTACACTCTGGGGATACCGAACGTCGATTAGAACTTCAACCAGAACTACGCCGTACTCTTTAGTGTACGGAATGGAAGTCGTGCTTCCCATTGAGGTGGAAATCCCTTCACTAAGAGTGGTGGCCGAGTCCAATAGCTCAGAAGCAGAATGGCAGAGGAACCGGATGGAAGAGTTGCTCTTGTTTGATGAAAAAAGACTGCAAGCCCTATTTCATGTACAAGGTTACCAAAGGAGGATAGCTCGGGCATTCAATAAGAA
>JAOTRH010102548.1:0-15817 GCA_034768845.1 Heliamphora exappendiculata
AACAACCAGCTTTTAAAAAGTTAGTTGAAAAGCTAAGTTACCGAAGAACTCACTTTGAATTCAATTTAGCTTTTTGATTAAAATTTTAAAAAAAGCAAAAAAAAAATAGCTTTCAAGCTAGTTTCCATTCAACGCCTTAGTCTCTGTTTGGCCTAGTTTTTTAAAAAAAATTTACTTAAGTTTTTTTTTTTTAAAAATCCACTTGTTTAGCCTCCCACTATAATTAATTAATTTTTTCTATACTTTCCATATTTATTTTTTTATAAAAAACTAAAAAATTAAAAAATTCACCAAAAAAAACTAAACGAAACACACGCTTATTTCAAGAGCCCGGAAGAAATATCCATTAATCCTCCTCGTTTTCTTTTCTACTTTTTTTTATTTATATCTTTAAAATGTCTGTAGGAACTCGAACGCTTTTTATTGGTAAAGATTAATGAAATCATGTACAATTTCGGCGAAATATGGCTAAGTGTTTAATTTTGTGAAAGAATTAAAAGCTGAACACGATAATGATTGTTAACGATAATGGTATGTTCAGTAGTGCTTGAGAACCATTATTATGAGTTGTTTGGGTGTGTCTTGAAGTGTTCGGCTCATGATTCGATTTGTGTTTACATCTTTTATTCGAATTTTCACCCAGTGATGTCAGCTCAAGCGGTGGGAGACTGCTCGAGTGGTGGGAGTTGCTCGAGCGGACAAGTGATAGAGAGTTCAGGTTTGTAGGGACCGCTCAAGCGGTGGGAGGGTTTGCTCGAGTGGACTGTCAGCGAGAAACTTATAAGTTGCGGGTCTTAACATTTCATTCTCATTCCTTCATCTTCTCTCTCTCTCTCTCTCTCTCTCTCTCTCTCTCTCTCTAAAACTAGAGTACGTGACCTAGGGTTAGGTCTTGAAGATCTATGGAACCTTGTTCCGTTGGGGTAGATTTCTTATAGCTCCTCTGAGTGAGCAACTGTTGGAGAGTGTGGATGTGCATTGGGAGCTTCTCCGTTGCCGCGCAGTTGAGGTGTTAAGGGTTTAGAGCTTGCTAAAGGTTCGATTCATGTTAGTGGAACATCTTAAAGATAGGATCTATGACTATTCTTGAAATATTATTTAATATGAGTTGAATATTTGTGTTTATATACATGAAATGCATGAAGATCTATGTTTTGAAAACCCTAGGTTAGGGTTTGGTGTTGAAGTAAGTTAAATCTTGTGTTTTCAAGTGATGTGGGATGGTTCTACCTTAATTTATTGTTGTAGCATAATATGTAACGACCCGGTACAGACCTTAGTTGTAACAACCTGGTTGATAACGACCCGTGTAAAGGTCCAGCCCAAACTCTAAGTGTTAGTGACAAATAGTCCACGAGACCATAGAACACAGAAGTTCAAAACCCTAACTTGAATCGAAAATCGTAAGTTCGGCCTAAAAACCCCAACAAGGTCCAAGACTCAGGCAACAAATCTTTAACACTCAAAGTGTTTCCCAACATTCTAAATAAAGTAAATATCATGAAATAATGAGTTAAAAATCAAAAATCCTCATAAATAGGGTAAAATGACCATTTTACCCATAGTACTGTAAAAAAATTTTAAAACCTAAATTTTGACACATAGATACCCTAAATCAAGGATTTAAGTAAAATTAAGTAGAAAAAGATAAAATAACATCAAAAAGGACAAAATTACCCCTTAGTGGCCAACTACCTTGGGAAGAGTGCCAAAAAGTGACTTTTTGCTTTCTTTTTAGCTTAAAATGATGAGAAAAATATTAAATTAATCATTATGATGATCCAATATTTTTTGAACAAGTAATATACATAATAATATAGTGTTCTAGGTTAACAAAAGCAACTAATTCATTATTGAAGTTCATACACAATAAAATAAGTCAAAAAGTCACATATTGCCAAAATAGCTTAATTTGGCTTAAAAGAGTGCATCTATTTAATCAATTGCTATGAAAACTATAATAATACATGGAAATACTATATTTATTATAAACATACTAAAATAATAGGTCTCAGTAGGAATAGACACCAAAAAGATACATCAAATTAACTTTTAATGTATTTTCTTGCACAAAACAGCACACAAACCAATGCAAAATCCCTTGATTGATGTGGGGTTAGATTTTTGTCCCTCAAATAGCCCCCTAGCTGTATTTGTCTTCCCCCTATCTGATTTCTAGCCCTTAATGGATGATCCCATTCAAATCATCTCACATCTCATTAATTAAAATGAAGAAAAAGTCCTTTTTGGTACTTTATGTCCCCCTCTTGTCCCCTAGTCTTTTCCTATATAAACCAAGCCAAACACCCTTTTCTGCACTTGATAATTTCGTGCAAGAGAGATGAGGGACCAGACCTTTATAGTTCTTGAAATGTTATATAAGTTTGAGAGAGAAAAATAAGGAGAAAGAAGGAAGAAGGGAGCTAAGAGTCAAGTAGTATTTTGTTTTAAAACTAAGTTCTTCCATACCACCATTCCTTGAGCCCTCAAACAAGTAATTAAACCCTCTAAACCTTATGTCTAATATCCCTCAAAATATCCCCCAACACATCTCTTTAAACACTCTAAGAATTGAGAACCGAAATCAAACCAAAAAGGCATCGTAGTTGAAAAATTTTGGGTTGTTATGTTTATGGGAGATGTGAGATGCTGTTATATGTTGTTATCTTTGAGTTTGATGACTTATAAAGTGTTCTAGAGCCTTGATATTAAAGTTTAAAATACAAAAATGCAAAAAAAATGAAACAAAAACTTGACATGACATAAGTAAAAGACTTGGACTTTGGAACGCCAAAACTCACTGTAGAAAATTGATCAAAGCATGTGCTTTATGTCCAAAAGAATTACCAAAGTATGTCATTTTCTGACCAGTCAACCCTACTGACTTGGAAACCTTAGTTTAAAGTGAACTCTGAACTTTGGGTAAAACATAAAAGTTGTAGATAACATGTACATCTATCTACCCACCAAAAAGGAGTACAAAACATTAAGTTTTGATAGGTCAAAATTCCTTTGAAAGTCTTTGTTGAGTTTCATCCATTAAGGGACACTTCTATCACATATTTTTGTATAGCCCAAAACCCCTATTTTTAAAGACCTATTCCAAAAGTGGTCTAGATGAACATTGTAGCTAACATATTGAGGTATATTATGCCCAAAAATAAGACCTTAAAGGCTTGAGATAATACCCCAAAACCATTTCAAACCCTCTGTCCAAAATCGACTTTGCCGAGTTTTGGCGGCTGACAGAACCTATTTTCTAAAATGGCCAAATAGTCTAACTTGTTCCAAACAACTACCCTTAACTCTACACATGAAACTTGTAGGGCACTTGTTGAACTAGAGCATACTAAAAAAAGGGCTCATTTGGACTTGATATAATCGAGACCGATAAAAGCATATTTTTGGTAAAATCTCAAGAAAAGTGCTTAACCATTTTTTTCTTAGGATATTTTGTTCACCCTTTTGCCTTAGGTTTTGGGCTTAGTGTTAAACATGAGAGTTGTAGAAAATATTTTTATTTAAATAGTATATAAAAATCACATCTTGATTCTAAGTCTAGATACTCAAAAACCTTGTCAGCTCATTTAATTTAATACTTAATTTTTGGCTTTAAAAGTTGTTGAGTGTGAAATTGAGTACCCTTGCTATGAGACCGGTGTCTTTGTATGATGATCGACTTGAATTAGTTGATTAGTGCTTTTAAGAGAATGTATGATGATTTAAAACTCATGCTATCATGTTGAGTCATATCTTGAGAATTGTAGCTTGTGCTTCACGTAATTATACCATGTGCTTTGCGAATTATATCATGAATCTTACCATGCTAGTTGATGCCATGCTATAGATGGTTGTATTTGAGATCCATATCATACATCATTGACATTATCACTTGCATTCTGGCATGTTGGAGTCCATCTGTACAAACCGTTGTTGGGATGGACTGTATTAAGATCGTCGTTCTTGATTCTAAGTCTAGGGCGTCCCTGGTTGCCATTTCTTGAAATTATTTTGGGATGTATTTCCCTTGTACACCCTGGGTGCGTCCCCAGTATTACAGATTTGGTTTATACACCATGGGTGCGTCCCCGGTGTTTGAAACGATTTTGGCTTATACACCCTAGGTGCGTCCCCGGTGTTTGAAATGGTTTACGAATATTATTGGGCACCATGGGTTCGTCGCTAGCATTCTAATTTCAATAGCTTAGGCTTTTGGGTTGACACCAATGAAGGCATCACGAGTCTTAAGGTGGGACAAACTGCTTCGAATGAATTCCCCTTGTACACCCTGGGTGCGTCCCCGGTGTTACAAATTTGGTTTATACACCCTGGGTACGTCTGCGGTGTTTGAAATGGTTTATTGAATATTGTTGGCCTGGAGTATAGGGCGGACCCCACGCCGTTACCATTGAGTAAAATAGCAATAGCATGACGCCTGGTAATGTGGTTACTATTCACAACGAGGCGCGATGATGGCTTTGGTGGTCAAATACATGTGAAAGTCTACTTTGGTGATTCCCGGTATGGAATTCCTGTTATAATCTGGGTACATGTTGGGTTGGGCATCTGCATTTCATACACGGCATCTCATATACACATGTTTATTGACTTATTTGCTATCTTGTCATAAATTTTTCTGTCTCCTTGACTATAAACTGTACTGGGTGTTATATAGTATGCGTCGTGGTGAATTTTGTGCCTTGAGATTAGTTAGAAGGTTAGAGTGTTCTACTTCTGGGCCTTGGCTCATGGCATTCGTGCCACAGGTAAGGAGGAGTTCTTGGAGTCCCAGAGGGAGAAGAAGAGTTTGAAGAATAAGGTGAGTTCTAAGAGAACGTGAATCCCGCTGATGCGTTCTAAGGAGTTGAGACCTCTGCTTTTGTTCTTATATTCAGTTCTCTCGTGCTTAGCAAAATTTTTGAAATTTCTTGGTGAAATTGTAATAGTTAAGTACTTTGAACGGTTCAAAACTCATTTATGATGTAATAACTAATGTATGTAAATATGAATAAATGGCTAGAATATCCCTTTATTTATATTTATATATGTCCCAACATGCCCGGAGGATGGGGTGTCATATAATAAATGTGTGATTTTAAAAGTTAGGGTTTATGCGAGCTGGAAACAAAGAAAATTTGGGGATTTTCGGGTTGTTAGGTTTAAATGATGAAATTTATGAATGATTCGGCAAACCATGGGTTGTGGGAACCTTTAATTTGTGTTTAGGAAAGTTATAACTTGATTATTGTCTAACTTAGGGGAAATTTGGGGGTTTTGGGGTCAGTGGACCCAAATGGTGAAATTGGTTAGATTTTTTAGAAATTGAGAACTTTGAATAAAATTCATGAGTTTAGGGATATGTGAAATGATGAAATAAATTTGGGGGTTTTTGAACAAATCATGAAAATATGATGAGCTTTGGGAATCACTATGTGTTGGTGGGGCTTTAAGCAGAGTAAAATCGAAATATGTGAGATCCATGTAACTAATAATGTTAATTAATGATTTACCCTATATGTGTTGTGTGTTAACGAGAGGAACCAATGTTGGGTTGGACTCGTGTTTGAGAATGTGTTTAATTGTTATTAATCATATTCATGTTGGGTAATCGTTAATGTATTTAACTCCTTGTGTGGGTTTGGCGAGAGGAACCATATTTGGGTTGGACTCGCGTGTGAAATTTGTGAAATTGGTGATGATTGAAACTCAACACTTCGAATGGTGATCCCGGAGTGGTTCATAATGTCTGTCTACCCTTCGAATGGCAAGCCCAAAGTGGTTTATAATGAATGTCTTCCCTTCATATGGTGATCCCGGAGTGGTCTAAATGCATGTCTTCCCTTCGGATAATGAGACCGAAGTGGTTTTTAATGCCTGCCTACTCTTCCCATGATGATCTCGATGTGGTTTCTACTGTATGTTCTCCCTTCGGATGGTGATCTCGAAGTGATTTTGAATGAATTCCCTACCCTTCAGGTGGTGATCCCGAAGAGGTAAACAATTGTCGTGACAATAGGAGTAAATGATAAATGGGTAACACCTCGAGTTAGGTGAGATTGAAAAGTGTTAGAAGATATGTGTGTGTGTGTGTGTGTGTGAGAGAGAGAGAGAGTTATAAAATTGAAAAACCTTGACAATGGTTGTGGAAATAAAAATTTGCTCGAAAGGTAAACTTGGTTTGAATTTGCAAATAACTGGAAAACACACGATGTGTATGTCTGTGTGCGTGCGTGTGTGCATATGCGGGTTACTAAGAACTTGAAATGAATGTATGGAAGTTGAAATGAGAGAAAGCTAAATGATGAGTTTCGTAAGGAAAAGTGGTTATGTGACGAGTTTTGTAAGAAAATGAAAGTGATATTTGATAACTTTTTGTGTTGTGCATCGCATAATCATCCTCACATGTCATGCATATTTATTCATTGTTAATCATATTTTCTACGAGCCTTGGCTCATATTGTTTAACAACATTTCAGGTGATAACGGGGAGAAGGTCATGGATTGAGAAGTACGATCTTGGGGGCCATGTTGTGTGGATGGGTGGAATTACATATTCATTTGAAGAATGAGATTGTTGTCGTAATTACTATTTGAATATTTGGGCTATTGTATTTCTGGGTTGAAGTAACTCGTGTTGTAAGGCCTTAAGGTCATGATTTCATATTCTGTATGCATGTGAGAACGTGGGCTCATATTTTAATTTGGATAAAACGTGTTGATGTTAAAACATTGATTTTTTTTTTTAAGTTTTTGAGTTGAAAGGGGGTTATTTTTCAATTTGGGAATCACTATGTGTTGGTGGGATTTTAAGTAGAGTAAAATCGGGATATGTGAGATATATGGAACTAATTATGTTAATCAATGATTTGCCCTATATGTATTGTGTGTTGGTGAGAAGAACCTATAACAACCCAAACCCCGGGTCATGTGAAAAGCCAACCGAACCACCATATAGGGATACCACAATCCACCAAAATTGCCCGAAACCAAAAGAGTCAAAGATTTAAATGAAAACGAAATTTTATTTGCAAAATAAATAACTAAATAAGCCATTTTGCATAAAAGGGTTACCCCCTAGTTTCTCAAACCAAAATCTCCTTTCGAAACGAAATCCAACTTTTAGTCACAGCAGCTATCCGCTCGAGTGCTCAGAGGGCTGCTCGAGCGATGAGACGTCTGAGAGTTTTTTCAGCCGAAAACTAGAAAATTTTCTCAAGTCTAAAAAATACACCTAAAAACGTGATCTCTGAACAGGGATTTAAATCACCAAAGCATTTAAGGCAAAACGTTCATTTGATAAAGAAATCACGCCTTCGACTTGAAAACGAAACTTTGAAAGCGTGAAACCCAAACCAAAACTAAGAAAACTACTATAAACCCAAGATTCCTCTCTAGAAAAAAACATTTCATACATGCATAATATATCGCCTCAAAGCTTACAAAACATGTTTCCAGGAACCAGCAACATATGTAACTAACTACCATGAAATAAAAGATTAACTAAGGAAAGTCTTCCACATTCTTGAGCTCCCTTAGCTCATCCTGCTTAATCAAAAGCACCTAGAAAAAAAAATTCAAATCCCACACTGTGAGCCCAAACCCAATAGAAAATAAACTACCATGAAATAAAAGCTAAACATGCTGATACAAAAAGATATGAGTATTCTGACTCCCATAAGCCTCAAAAATAGTTTTACAGATAATCACAATGATTCACATGCAATATATTCATCTTCACGAGCTTTCACAGTAGAATCGCAGCCCCAACTTATGCATCTTTACGGGCTTTCACCGAAGGACTGCAGCCCCAACTAATGCATCGTCAACTAGAGTTTACATGCGCTTAACCATGAACAAAAATCACGTTCTACATAAGAACGTCATCTATTCAACCATGGGGACCGAAAAGTGTTAGAATAAGGCTCAACCACGAGGGTTAGCTCCAAACTCCCAAAAATTCAAAAAAAAATTTTGCAAACATTTGCATGAATCTCTACTTTTTTCCAAAACTCGCCTTTTAGAAAAACACGGACCCATACACGTCCACCAACTTCAAAAATAAGCCATAAAAACACTTTAGAAACCCTTTCCATTCAACCAAACATAATTTAAGCACATAAATTAACTTTTCATGCATTTTAAAATGGTAAAAACGCATAAAATTTCACGTCGTACTATTTTAAGACATGAGAGTCTATGATCCTATCTCAGTGAGTTAAAACTCGAAACTTTAAACTCCAGCAAAAAATCCAAGTCACCAAAACACGATTCCATTCGGATGAACGCAAAACCCCCGGCAAGGATAATAAGGATTCGCTATCCGATTGCCAAAAATTAAGCCCAAGCCCACCAAAAAGCTAGATAGAAGGCAGAGATTTTGTATAAAGAGAGAAAGAAAACTTGCAAATGAAGTTTGATTTGAAAACCAAGGCATGGCTGACACATAAATATCTCATGCCAGCTGTCTGCTCAAGCGGACAGGGCCCACGCTCGGGCGGTCCCCACTGACTTAACTCTCTGCCGTACCCCCGCTCGAGCGAGTAGACCACTGCTCGAGCGGCCGTCGCTAGGTAATAACCCAAACAAAGAAACAAAACCAAACCCTCGCATGCATAACACATATTTAAACATGCTGTTCTATACAACGATTAAAGCAATAATCAACGTATCGAATAAACATATAAAAATAAAATGGAGCCGGGTCTCACATAACCAATGTTGGGTTGGACTCATATTTGAGAATGTGTTTAATTGTTATTAATCATGTTCATGTTGGGTAATTGTTAATGTATTTAACTCCTTGTGTGGGTTTGGCGAGAGGAACCATATTTGAGTTGGACTCGCATGTGAAATTTATGGAATTGGTGATGATTGAAACTCGACCCTTCAGATGGTGATCCCGGAGTGGTTTATAATGTCTGTCTACCCTTCGGATGGCAAGCCCAAAGTGGTTTATAATGAATGTCTTCCCTTCTGATGGTGATCCCAGAGTTGTCTAAATGTATGTCTTCCTATTGGATGGTGAGCCTGAAGTGGTTTATAATGCCTATCTACCCTTCATATGGTGATCCCGAAGTGGTTTCTACTGTATGTTATTCCTTCAGATGGTGATCCCAAAGTAGTTTTGAATGAATGCTTTACCCTTCTGATGGTGAGCTCGAAGAGGTAAACGATTGTCGTGATGATAGGAGTAAATGAGAAATGGGTAACACCTCGAGGTAGGTGAGGTTGAAAAGTGTCAAATGATGTGTGTGTGTGTGTGTGTGTGTGTGTGAATTGTAAAATTGAGAAACCTTGATAATGGTTGTGGAAATGAAAATTTTCTAGAAAGGTAAACTCGATTTGGATTTGGAAATAACTGAAAAACACAGTGTGTGCGTGTGTGTGCGTGTATGCGCGCGGGGGTTATTAAGAACTTGAAATGGATGTATGGAAGTTGAAATGAGAGAAAGCTAAATAACGAGTTTTGTAAGGAAAACTGGTTATGTGACGAGTTTTGTTAGAAAATGGAAGTGATATTTGATAACTTTATGTATTGCACGTCGCATAATCACCCTCGCATATCGTGCGTATTTATTCATCGTTAGTCATATTTTCTATGAGTCTCGGTTCATGTTGTTTAACAACATTTCAGGTGATAGCGGAGAGAAGGTCATGGATTGAGTAGTATAGTCTTGTGGCCATGTTTTGTGGATGGGTGAAATTACATATTCATTTGAAGAATGAGATTGTTGATGTAATTACTATTTGAATATTTGGGCTATTGTATTTCTAGGTTGGAGTAACTCGTGTTGTAAGGCCTTAAGATCGTGATTTCATATTTTGTATGCATATGAGGATGGGGACTCGTATTTCGATTTGGATAAAATGTGATGATGTTAAAACATTGGTTTTTTTTTTTAAGTTTTTGAGTTGAAAGAAGTTATTTCTATATTATATGTAAGTTTTAACCTCAAGTTTTTGGCTTATGAAAATCATGATTAAAGTATAAGAGATTTTAGTGTTTTCCCAACACTCAGAAAAAATTTATGATTTTGGAGGCTTGTTTACAGTTTAAGAAACTCTCATTTACTTCGATTTTGATGGGAAAAAGAAAGCATTTTCGGTTAATCCTTTGATTTAACTTCGCGATGAAAGTTTAAACTTAGATTTCATTACCCTTTTATCGTGGGGTTTTATTGTTTGAAAATCGAAGCGTTATAATGTCAATACCTATTTTAGCGCTTTGTGGCTTCACATTGGTCTTATGGTCACATCATAACTGTCACGCCCTAAAATCTGGGGTCACGTGAAAATCTACCAAATGCCAATTTTTACGAAAACACAGGTTTTTATATATTCAAAACCGCATGTTGAAAAAAATAGAATACCCAATAAAAGATATCTCTCATAAACAAAGGCATACAGTTCCAATATGCATACAGTATATCGCCTTATGGCGCATAAAACTTGCCTTCAGGAACAGGCATACTAAAAAGGAAAACTACTACAGTCTTCCATCATCCATCAGCATGGGCATCATTAGATGTACTCAAGATCATCATCCACACCATCACCTGAAAAAGGTTTTGTACAGAAAATTCCACCCATGAGCCGAAGCTCAATGAAACAGACAATACGGCTGTAAAGCAAGAAATATGCAATCATATAGAGTGGGAGCGTACTCAACCACAAGCTAAAAATGTTTTACGTCATAAAACCCCAAGCTTTCCCACAAAGCTCCAAAACAGTTTTCCCTTAACAACTAAGCATTTAAACAATGCAAAACACATTTTACAGTTGAAGGAAAACAGTAATCAAAATATCGTTCCCTCACGAAATGTACCATTGTGGAAAAAGAAGAAGAATATGATCCTATATACCGACTCCATCACAAGGGGATATAGGTAACAACTATAGACTCCTGCCCATTACCTAGTTCCAGCATCACTCAAAACCTGCTAGGTAATGACAAGTTCTATACAGAGCACCATAACGAACCACTTAATTTACGGGCGACAACCCGAGGGAACTAAGCACCCAACCATCTCAATTTATGGGGACTAACCCGAAGGACCTGAGTACCTATGCTGTGCACGTTTCTGGACTTACACCGAGGACAACTCGTGCCAAATACATGTCATCCCGGTACATCTAGATAATCTTCTGAACATCGAACTGTAGCTCAACTACGAAAAATATTTCCACAAAATACATTATACATGTATTTAGATCCATCCATCAACATAGAGATCAACAAAAACATTTCAAAATATTTTTTTCCGTTTTCAACAAAACGTTTCAAAACAAACGTTTTAAAACCTGAGACTCAACTCTGAAGGCAAGCTCCAAACCTCCAAAACATAAAATGTTGAGATTTACATCCAAAAACCATTATTTTCCACCATTTTCAAGAAAATCCTTTGAAAACCATCCAACCAAAAGCCATATAATGTAATGAACCAAGAAAAGCGAAAAAAAAACATGCTTTTTACCCAAAAAAATAAGGTTTAAACATATATATGACATTTCATGCATTTTCTACCGGTGAAAAAGCATACAATTATGTATAGCACCCTAATATAGCAATAGGGTCTAGAATCCTACCTCGTTGGGTCAAAACTCGACGCCTCAAAAATTGAATCTCGTCGAAACAAGAATCTGACCGGATGAGCGCGAAGCTAATAACGTAGATAGCAAGGATCCACAAGCTGATCGTCGAAAACTACGCTCAGGCGGGTCAAATATGTAGAGAAAAGGCAGAGAGAAAGAGAAAAAGAAAGCCTTTCTAAACATTCCAGCCCACTGGATACTTATAAGCTCGCCAAAAAGACAGTTCAGTCGACTGAAGAGGCCACTTCAGTCGACTGAAGCTCCTCAAAAAACGTGAACTGCCACACTTCAGTTGACCGAACCCCCTGGTTCAGTCTACTAAACTCAAGAAAAATAGTTCAGTCGACCGAACATAGCCGTCCAGTCGACCGAACTCAAGGGTGTGAGCCTACTATTTTTTTTCTCAGTTTTTGTATTCTAAGGCCAACTAAACAAGCCTAAACAAGGTTCGAGAAAGCGTAAAACATATCTACATGCTGTTCTACAACTCCAAAACATAAACCATGCATCGGTGATATATAACATAAAGGAAAACACGTCGTCATTTACATATATCAAAAAATAAAATAGTACAGGGTCTCACAACTCTCCCCTCTTAAGGAATTTTTCCCCCAAAATTCTCTACAAGGTCACGAGGTAAATAGGTCGGGGTATCTACCACGCATCCTAGACTCAAGCTCCCAAGCCGCTTTCTCAACCCCATGATGAAGCCACTGAACTTTGACATAAGCAATTGTTCTTCCCCACAACACCTGTTCCTTCGTATCCAAAATCTTCATAGGATGCTCCTCATACGTGACATCCTCAGCAACCCGCAGCTCAACCCAATCTAATACATGTGAAGGATCGGGCTCGTATCTCTGAAGCATCAAAACGTGGAAAACGTTGTGCATAGATTCTAACTGAGGCGCCAAGGCCAGATGGTATGCTACTAGCCTAATCCTCTCCAAGATCTCGAAGGGTCCAATAAAACGTGGTGATAGCTTCCCGCGACGGCCAAACCTCATCAACTCTCTCCGTGGCGAGACCTTCAGAAACATGTGGTCACCCACTGCAAACTCCAAAAGTCTCCTCCTCTTATCTGCATAACTCTTCTGGCGGCTCTGAGTTGTCACCAAATGCTAACGAATCACTGCAATCTGCTTCGTGGTCTCCCGCACGAGATCGGGCCCCAAAATAGTTGTCTCACCCACCTCTGTCTAATAAATAGGCAACCTACACAGTCTACCATACAGAGCCTCATACGATGCCATTCCAATACTGGACTGGTAACTATTGTTGTACGCAAACTCTACCAATGATAGATGATCCTCCCAAGAACTCCAAAAGTTAAGCACGCAAGCTTTCAACATGTCCTCTAAAATCTGGATGGTCCTCTCATATTGACCGTCGGTCTGTGGGTGAAAAGCTGTGCTAAAAGTCAAGCTAGTCCCCAAAGCCTCCTGAAGACTCTGCCAAAAGCGCGATGTAAAGCGCGGGTCTCGGTCAGAAACGATAGTCGCAAGTACTCCATGTAGTCGGACTATCTCCTGAACATACAACCTACCCAATCTGTCTACCAAATCTCTCACTCGAATGGGAAGAAAGTGTGCTGACTTCGTCAGCCTATCCACTATAACCCAAATAGCATCATATCCCTTCGACAAGCGTGGAAATCCTGATACGAAATCTATCGTGATATTCTCCCACTTCCACTCAGATATAGGCAACAGCTGCAACAAGCCTGCTGGTCTCTGGTGTTCCACCTTTATTTGCTGACAAGTAAGGCATCGAGAAACAAATCGGATCACATCTCTCTTCATTCCCGTCCACCAGAACTGACGACGCAAGTCATGATACATCTTCGTGCCTCCCGGATGCACTACAAGATGTGAGTGATGAAACTCATGTAGCACCTCAACACGGCACGACTCTGGCACAAACAGGCGCCCTGCCAACCTCAGACTCTGGTCTGAACTCACCACCCATCCTGCTGTGTCTGTCCCACTAGCAATGCGGTCCCGTATCATCTGAGCCTCCTGATCGGTCCTCTGGGACTCCAACACACGTGCAACTAATGCGGGCTGTGAAGCAACTGAATATAAGGTCGCACCTCCCTCTGTCTCCCCGAGACACAGATCAAACTCCCCAACATCTCCCAGTATACCCCATTCTCGCATAGCCACAGACGCTAATGAACCATAAGACCTTCTACTGAGTGCATCAGCTACGACATTTGCCTTACCCGGATGGTACTGCAAATCGAAGTCGTAGTCTTCCAACAACTCCATCCATCGTCATTGGCAAAGATTCAAGTCTTTCTGTGAAAATAAGTACTTTAGGAACTTGTGATCAGATAAGACCTCGAAACGCTTACCATAAAGACAGCGACGCCATGTCTTCAAGGCAAAGACCACGGCTGTCAACTCCAAATCATGTGTCGGGTAGTTCCTCTCATGTATCTTCAACTATCGAGATCCATAAGCTATAACCTTGCCTCCCTACATCAGAACGTAACTTAAACCCTCATGTGAAGCGTCGTAGTACACTGAGTAACCCAAACCTCACACAGGGATGATCAACACTGGTGCACTGGTCATTCTCCTCTTCAACTCCTGGAAAGCTGACTGACAAGATTCGCTCCACACAAACGTGACTCCTTTTGGTGTCAAACGCGTCATCGGTGCTGCAAGCCTAAAGAAGTCTTTCACAAGCCGCCGATAATAACCCGCCAGACCCAAAAAAATGAGGATCTCAAAAACGTTCTTCGATCGCTACCAATTCGTCACTACATCAGTCTTCGTCGAGTCCACTGATACCCCATCCTTCAACACCACGTGTCTAAGGAATCTCACCTCTATCATCCAGAACTCACACTTCTCGAACTTCGCATACAAGCGATGTTCTCTCAGAAGCTGTATGACAACATGCAGATGCTCCTCGTGCATCTCCCTCATGGGTGAATAGACAAGAATGTCATCCACGAACACAACCACAAAACTGTCCAGATAAGGGTGGAAGATACGATTCATTAGACCCATAAATGTAGCAGGTGTGTTCGTCAAACCGAATGGCATAACCAGAAACTCGTAGTGACCATAACGAGTACGAAAGGCAGTCTTCACTATGTCCTCATCCCTGATCCTCAGCTGATGATACCCTAACCTCAAGTCAATCTTCAAAAAGTAATGGGACCCCCTCAACTGATCAAACAATTCGTTGATCCTCGGTATCAGATACATGTTCTTCACTGTTACCTAGTTCAACTTCCTGTAATCTATACACAACCGCAACGAACCATCCTTCTTCTTTGCAAAGAGCGTTGGAGCTCCCCAAGGAGACTTACTCAGCCGTATAAACCCTTTATCTAGCAACCCCTGCAACTGCACCTTGAGTTCTCTCAACTCACCCGGTGCAAAACGATATGACGGAATAGAGATAGGAGCAGCTCCCGGAACAAGGTCAATGGAGAACTCCGAATCTCAGCTCAGTGGAAACTCAAACAGATCGTCAGGAAAGACGTTTGAATAGTCGCATACCACATGGGGTAACACTCCTCAAACCCCAACCGACTCATCCAATCTGAGCGCAGAAAAGAACAAACCCAAATCTCCTCGAACCCGAATGACTCCTGGCATAGATATCAAGCCTTCATCTCGATCACCCACAAAGTAGAAGAAATCACCCTCCGGTGTACAGATCGACACTTGTTGGAGTGGAAATTTTTTTTTTAACCGTCGCCGTAACTGTAAAAAGCGTCGTATGCGTTTTTCATGAAAACTAAGAACTATATTAATCTTAATAGTATAATACCTTTAAGAAACTTGTCGAAAAGTTTCAAGAAGTCCTGAATATATTGAAGATGACCTTGCAACCTTCTCACGTATGTCCCGGACGTACTACGACGATCACAATGTGCGGGCACCGATACCGATCGAAGAGTCTTCCTCCTTTCAGTTTCTTCTCACACACTTATCTCCAGAAAGGCAAAATTAATTGCCAAAAGAGAGAAGGGGGCGGTGGCTAGAAGATGGGATTAGGGTTAGATTTTTGCCTCTTAATGATATATCCCATATATATCACTTAAGATATGTATGGTATCAATATCTTCCTACCTCAAAAATAGCAAGAGATATATATCCATCATAAAACCAAATCCTCATCCCCACATTAGGGCCGGCCACCTAGGGAGTAATCCCTAGGTGTGCCAAAAACCAAAACCGCCCTTCAACATTTAATTTAATTC
>JAOTRH010102559.1:0-15814 GCA_034768845.1 Heliamphora exappendiculata
TTAACACTTTCATTTTGAGATAAGAATTATTAATCAATAAAATATATAGAAAATGAATTATAAAGAAATCGTCAAAAATAATTAGAGAAGCCCTTGGGCTAACACTTGTGATTTTGGAAAGAAAACCTTTTTGGCTTATGTGGCTGAGCTCGGATGCTTGTGATTGCATAGCCTGCTTTAGAACTTTATAGTCTGTTTTCTATTGGGTTTCGGCTCACGGTGTGGGATTTTGCCGTAGAACCTTTTCAGGTGAGCGCGAGGAGTTGACCTAGATTCATGTGGTAGCGGAAGACTAGTTGTAGTTTTCCTATTTTGGACATATACTTATACATGTGATGCCTGTTTCAGAAGGCTAGTTTTGTACCCCTTAAGGCGATATAGGTGTTTATGTATGAGATTGTGTGTTTATAGTTTATGAGAGTTGAATTGTGGAAATTTTTTTTGTCCAAATGATGTATAAATTTGAGTTGATGATTTTTCAACTGCAAATCTTATTTTCTAAAATGGTGTTTGGGTGAGCTTTCGTGTGACCATGGTGTTTGGGACGTGATAACAGTTTTCATAACTTTCACATAAATCTCTTTGTTTTCAAAACTCACCTTTTTTAAAACCACGGACATCTACACGTCCACCAACTTCGTAACAAACCAAACCAAATGCAAAACATGCTTTTTGTCCAATCAAACACGGTTTAAACATAAAGTCCAATATTTATAGCATTTGTCACGGCCCAAATCCCGTGGACCAGTGAACCAACCCCAAACCGTCCCCCATAAAGGTCATCAACTACAACTTTCGTATTACTATAGGTTTGAGTTCAAAATTTATTTAGAAAATAATGATTTTCTTTGAGTAACCATATTCTCATGTCATATGTACATATCAAATTCCAAACAAATGCTTCGAGTTTTCAAGAGTTCATTTACAAAAAATAATATCATTGCAATCATCCACTTAACTTTTTGTACAAACATAACACATAATATAAAAGAAACACTAGATCTTTCCTCTAGCCTTTTCCAAAATGCACCCTTCGCCCTGGTATCACCTCCGATCCTCGGAACTTGAAATGGTTTAGCATACACCTGTGAACCAGAGCTCATAGGATAAAGACTAAATCAAATGTTATGCATGATTTGTGAGGAGTGATGAGTGCAACCGAAGTAAAAATGCAAGTTTCACCAGTCCATTATTGGACACAAATTTATCCCATTCATTCGTTCGTTTTCTTTCACATCAACTCTTTATTTCATTATTCACATTCATTGAGCCTTTGTTTTTCAAAATATTCCTTTCCTTAACATTAACCATGTTACTATCTCATTACCCGATTTCTCACAAAAATCGTATCACATTTTCATTACCTGGTTTCTCACATTTTCACTATTTGGTTTCTCATAAAAATCGTATCACATTTTTATTACCCAATTTCTCACAAAAATCGTATCATATTCAATGAACTGGCGTCGGGCGTAGCTTATAGAAACATCGTCCCATTCGCCCTCATCAGGCTACGCGAAACCGTAATGAAATGGGTCGCTCTATAACACATCACGACACAACCACCATATTTCGAAGGCTAACCCGTGGGCATTTGGTCCCCATCTTGCTCAAGCTTCATTTTTTTCACCGCGGAGCTGTTCAAGCCCAATTTAATTCACATCAATCCATACTCGATTTATTATTCGTTAATTACACTCGTTTTTCATAATATGGGAGTCCAACCCACAACTGATTCCTCTCCCCATTCACATTCCCACGTCGTCATTTCAATTTCAAGTTTTTCATTTCATTTTCAAATCATATTCCGTTTGAGTATTTAAGTTTCCTTTCAAATCACATGCATCATAAACTTTAATACACAATTTCTCATATTTTACATTTCTTTTATCAACTTCATAAAGTACCAACAACACAAAATTAATTCAATCGAGATCATATCATTTGAAGAAAATGGAATACACCCATCATATGCATATAAATAAGTTTGAAACCCATGTTTCTCTTCTAAATGCTTAGAAATTTGAAATGATGACCGTGTCACATCACAACCCACAAATACCAATTGTTGTGCTTTCAAAACTATCATTTATGTAGAAAACCCATTTTCATTGTAAAATCTAACCAACCGGTCCAACACATGCATCCCAACCCAAATGTATTTATATAGGTGTATTTATAACTCAAGGGACAAGAAATTTGATGAAAAGATCCCATAATGATGAAAATAACATTTTCCAAGACATTCGGCCAAAAATGGGTGAAAACGGTTAAGAAAATTTGACATATTCTCACTATTTTAGTCATAACTTTTTTTTTAAAAATAATTTTGTTGTGAGAGTGGTTTCATTGGAAAGAAGACTTTCGGGGCTTTAGTTTAAGTACAAAAATGACCTAATTCGGAGTCCAGCTGAAAGAGATATAATCAATTGAAGTTGGCCTAGTGCAACCAGTCTGCTCGAGCGGACAGAGGGCATTCGAGCGCCCAAACTCTCTGCCATGTGATGGCTCAAGTGGACAGGGCTCCGCTTGAGCATGCAATAGCCCGAGAAAACCCAAGAACTTCCACTGTTTTGAGTTTCTAACCCTCAATACACATAAACCTTCACAACAATGCTTACAATCCTTACCTCCACCCAAAAACATTGAATTTCAAGTGTTATAAACCCCTTTTTATACCATAAATTCTCAAAATCATGGTTTATCATTTATCAAAAACTCTAATTTTCATAAAATCCAACTCAACCCACACACAACCCTATCAATTCTTCTAATCATGCATGAAATTAACTAAATTTTACTCACATAATCAAAATATCAACTCAAATCAACACAAAACACAAGAGATAGTCTAGATCCTACCTTAAATTGCTCAAAAGCTTGAAATATCTTCAAATCTCCCTACCTAGGGTTTGGATTGTGTGTGTTATTGCATTTTTAATGCTTTATCTTCAATTTTCTTGCTCTAAAACTTGATCTCCCTCTTTGTACACTTCCAATCTAGCTTCAATCTCGCGTTGCTCCAACATTTTGAGATCTCGCCAAATACCCCACCCTAGGGTTTCGGCCCTCTTAGGTTTTGCTCCTTAATGGATCAAATTTGATTCTCTTACTTTATAGATCTTGATTTTCTATTTTGTAGCCTCCAAATTGGTGTCTAGCTCCATCAATTTTAGGGAGAGAAGCATCTTGATCAATTCTCCATGGAGGAGAAGAAGAAAAAAACTAAAAAGAAGAGAAAAGAAGGGGACGTCGGGAATGGGGTCTTGGGACCCCTTGATTTTGTTTTAAACTCCTCTCTCATGCTTCTAGAAAAGTTGAGATTAGTTTAGGGCTTTGTTTGGCTTGCCTCTTATTGTGTTTGCTTTCTTCTTTCTAATATTAGCTCTCATAACTCACTTTTCACTCTAATTTAATCTCACAATATTATTAGTCAAATTCCACATCTACAACTACATTTTTGTCCCATATCCCATGATTTTAAAGTAATAAGCTATACTCATTAACAAATCATCATCAAAATCATATTATCATTTATTATCTTGTATCTCGCTTACATTTCACATACCATTAGTTCCTTCATTAATGAACAAAATTTTACAGTCCCCATACTCAACTTTAACTCTGTCTCTTCTCTTAATCGATAACATGAAAGAACAAAATAAACACGTACCGGGTCATTACAGCATTTTAAAATGATAGAAAATACATATAATCGCATATAGCACCCTTTTAAAGCAAGATAGCCTAGAATCCAACCTCGACGAGTTAAAACTCAAAGCTTTGAACACCGATGAGAAACCAAAGTCGCCAAAACGCGATTTCGTTAGGATGAACGCAAAGCCCACGACAAGGATATCAAGGATCGACTATCCAAATACCAAGATCCGAACCTGAACCAAGCCTAAAGCTAGAGAGAAGGTAGAGGTTTTGAGAGTTCTTGGTAGAGAGAAAGAGAAGAAAACTTACAAAATAAGCTTTGGTTCAAAAACCAATGCATGGGGTGACTTTATAAAATCTAGTGCCCGGCTATCCGCTCGAGCGAATAGGGATTCACTCGAGCGTTCCCCCACCGACCAAACCCTCGGCCACAAGCCTGCTCGAGCGAACAGAGATCTACTCGAGCAGTCATCGTTGGGTGAAAACCCAGCAAACGAAGCAGGACCAAACCCATGCATGCATAACACATATAAAAATATGCTGTTCTATGATGATTAAAGTAATAACCAACACATCGAATAAACATTATGAAAATAAAATGGAACCGGATCTCACAACTCTCCCTCTTAAAGGAATTTCGCCCATGAAATTCAACACTAGTTCTCAAGCCAGCCACCTCATTGTCGATTACCAACAATCTTCGATACAAAAGTTTGCAACGTCGCACAATAGTAAAGATACCAACGTAGCTCATCTCTCAAGAATGACGTCTCATGACACAAAATGTTTTCGAAAGGTAAACATCTATATTGATTGTTTTCGCGAATAAAGTCTCACTGACGCTACGGTCATCCACACGTTGTCAGACCAAGATTCAACTCGCACCACCGAGGCATCAAAGCACAACCCCTATTAGACGCAACCAACTCAAGCAACCAAAAAGCATAACCCGAGGCTAATCCACAATTGGAACTAGTCCTAAACACTCTCTACTTCAGATTGTAAGCACTGCCACCCTCGTTTGTATTGCCACAAACTAGGTCATTCACATATTAAAAAGCGCACCTAGGGCCATTCCCGTAAGCCCTAACACTCGTCGTAAAACTCTGCCATTACTCACAAGGATTCACATACCTCATATCCAAGATTTTGTTCAAATCTTCAAGATCACCTGATGACTGTAAACTCGAAACCACATCGTCATTCTACGCATGTTAGAAATGCCATCATTGAAACTGACAAGGCACTCATTCTGAGAAAAACAACAAACATCAGGTTCCAGAGAAAGGAACTCATTGAATTCACCTGAAACTCCAAAGAACATATTTCCTTCTATGAGTTACCAACATTTCATGTAAACCTTTACCCTCTACCAATCCTCAATCGTGAACCATAACTCTCACCCTGCAAAAATACTAGGTGTCGCATAATTGTCAAGACCAAGATTCCACACAGTCGAGATTACCACCCCGGCATCATAGCCATTCTGTCATGATCCATTTTTATATATGGCACCCGTGACCGGCCAGTGAGTCAGAACCCACCAAAGGCCTCTTTCTTTCTTTATTTTTTATTTTTATTTTGAATTTTGCTGACAGAATTTTTTTAAAAAACAAACTCATTCAAATCATCCAAATTTTAAAGCAAAGTAACTTCTTCATTGAAAAGTAATCATTTCAATTGACCACTCATAGTAAATCATTTCAAAAACTCCTAGAGTTTCTAACAGTGCGATCAACATTCAAACGTCATAACTAGATACAGGAATGAAAATGCAGCAATTACAGGAGAAATAGTATGCATTTAATAATAGGAGCTCAATGCAAGAAGGTCTTGAGATTATGGGTCAGATTGCAATTATAGTTTTTTAGTGGTGTGAACTGTAATTCAGTATTTTATGGAAATTGCAGAAATCGTTGCATGTTTTTTCATAATTACAGAAACCTCTAATAGGTGTCTGTGTTTCACTAGAAGTCTAACTCATAATTACTCTCCAGCTCCCTGCTGTATCCCTATATATATGCGGGTTAGCTGAACCAGTTTTGATGATTTTATATATTATTATTATGATATTATTTTCGTCTCTCAAGACTTAAATATATTGGGGTCCTGACGGTACTAGTTCTCAGAAGATCGTAACCCCCACTACGTTCGAGGATCGCATGCGAGAATACAGTAGATGATCTGACATGAGTTTTAATTCGGAATCAAGTCGTAGTTGAAGATTAGATCGACAAAAAGTATTCTTTTAAATTAACTTTGGTTCCACGGGTTTATTTTTTATCGTTCGACATCAAAATTTTTATTTGGTGCCCGTTTCGGCGTTTGCCCGTCCAGTTAATTTTTTACCGAAAATCGTTTTACAAAAATAATGATTTTAGCAGTATTGCTTCTAACAAATTGATATCAGAGCCGTTTTGTTTTTTATTTACGATTTATTGGGGTCGGGTAGATTTAGAACTGTGTTAACTTTGTTTTGCAAGTATTATAATCTCGATTTTATGATCATCATTTATTTTCATGTTTGATTGAATGCGTGGATGATGATTATTTAATTAATTTTTGTATCACGGGGTTGACCGTGATAGATTAACTTTTTTTAAATCGAATGTGAGCCTACGGGATATGGTTTTCGATGTAAAATATTTTATGTTCTTTAAGTTTTTTTTCTAGTTTATTAGAAAGCAAAATAAGAACAGGTATGGAAGAACATTTTCGGTGGTTGGTGGTGGCAACCGGCAGTGGTTGGCAGTTTTAGCCGCATTTTTTTTGGTGGTGTAACAGTTTTATTTTTTCTCGGATAAAAAAAGGGTTGTTTTTGAAACCAGCACAGCCAAACGCTGCTTTTGGCAGCGGCAAAAGGTGTCGCCGCAGCACCAAAAATTCCAGTGGCAGCGGCATAAGCTTGAGTAAACAGCGGCGCTGATTTCTCCAAGCTTGAATCACAAATATCCGGTTTTATCCAAACAGCTTGAAAGCAGCATCCAAACCACAAAACCGTGGTTTTCTTCCAAGAAGCAATTACACAGCGCAACAAGCAGTGCGCCGTATATTCCGAAAGTGGTGCAGCGGTTTCCAAGGGACAAAAGCCTACAGCGATTTCCAGCAGCAGTGAATTTTGATGCTTCGGTGCAAACAGTTTTGTTTTCCCAAGCAACAGCGCAAGCTGTCATACGAAGAACAACGTGATTTCCCAACAAGCTGCGGTTTCAACCATCAAAGTTGGTTTCAACACACTGTAGGCGCAAATAGTGGCGCAATTCTCACGGCAGTGGGTTTTTTCAAAGAAAAACTGTTTAAAAGCAAGTTTCCAATGCTATTCCCAAGCGCCTAATCACGGGTGTCGCGTCCCAATCAAAAACTGATTCAATTTTCCAAGCAAGGAGCAAACAGCCGGTTTCCAGCGCGCACGGGGTTTGGGATTATCAACAATTGCTTCACTGTTTGGCTTGGATTAGAAAGCTATACAGGCTTGATGCAATTTGAACACAGGAAACTAATTCATAAAAAAATTACTGTAACTTATCCTTTTAAGAACAGGGGACTGAAACTCTTTAAATTTCGATTTGATCATAAAATTAGGATTATATTTATTTTGCATTTAATTTTTTTATATATTAATTGCGTGAATGAGATATATATTGATTTTATCCTGTTAATTTAATTAATTCGAATATTCAGTTTTAATTAAAATATTTTGTAATGAAAAATAAAATTATATATTTTTTAATTAATTAATTTTAATTAAATAAATTTTTTTTAGATATTTTATTTTTTTACAAAATATTACGTTTAAAGATGTTTTTTTAAAACCGGATATCTTGAAAAAACGTGAGAATTAATTTCAAATTTTGAATTAATTAAATATAAAAATATTTAATCGAAACAAATTATTATTTTTTGAAACATATGGAACGAAAAATAAAATAAATAAATATTTTTAATCACTACTTTAGCTGAAAAGCTGGAGAAAAAACTGTGCATTTATTAAATTTTATTTGTTATGCATTTAAACACGAAAAGATTGTTTGATAAATCAGAATATTTAGAATCGTGAACACGAAAATATGTTTGATTCTTTCAGATTATGACTTTCGAAATTAATAAATTTATTTTAATTAAACGAATTTTTATAACATTCAAAAATATTTTAAAAATATAAGTGGGAGTGAGAATTTATTCACAGATAAATCCCGCAGTCTCCATCATCAGTTTGTAGGCGATGCAATTAAACCATGCGTGTCGGCAGTAAGGTCTTCCTCCCCAACAGACAAATTAATTGCTGTATCGACAGTACAAACCTGCTTTAGGAATAATTTTGAATAATTGTTAGTGTGGATCCCTTTTCAATCTGAAGGGTTCATTGCGAATCGATTGATTTAGGATTAGGTGATGATTAACACTTAACTGTATATAATAGTATCTTCTCCATATGAGTCACTGCTATTATATATTGGACCGAAACTATGCCAGCTATTTAATTTTACTTGGTATGGTCAGTTACCTAGATAGTAAAATTAAAAAGAATTGGTCTATCTAATCTTATGAAGGATAGTAGACGTCTTCTTAACGAGTCATGTTATTCTCAGGTTACCAGGCTGCTGGCGAATTAATTTTAAAATAGTAGAGGGAACCAAATTAAAATAAATTCAAAATTTGCCTCATCATAATTAACGATTTTTTAATTATGTAATTCTAAGGATTAAAATGAATTTCAATCAACTAGCTTCTATAATCAAAGAAAACAAACTTACGGGACCAAATTTTGTTGACTGGAAATGTAACTTGGATATAGCTTTAACTACAAATGGTATTCCTTAAATACCAAAAAATATTTTTATTTCTAAAAAGGGTTCTTCCTCTAGGCAGAAAGGCATGAAGAAGAAAAAGGTTCAGAAACAGAGAGACACAATTTTCAGGGTAGTTAGTGAGCCACGGACTGGTGTGAAAAAGCCAAAAGGCAAATGTTTTCACTGTAACTAGACCTGGCACTGGAAAAAGTTATGTTCAGTATTTTTTAGAAGCCAGAATAAACAGGGTAATTTTATTCACTGGTTATGGAACACATGTTTAGCGGTGTTATCTATCGGTACCTGGTGTGTAGATACAGGAGCCACTAATCATATCTGCAATTTATTGCGGGGTTCCAAGAAACCTGACAACTTAGTGATGGGGAGATTTATCTGCATATGGGCAATAATACAAAGGTAACAGTAGTTCCAGTAGGAGTTGTTACTCTCAGTTTTGGTAGAGATCGAATTTTAATATTGAGATATTGCCTTTATGTACTTGCCATTAGAAGGAACTTAGTTTCCATTTTTGGATTGCCTAAAGACGGATATTGGTTTATTTTAATAACTCTATGGTTATTAAGAAAAATAAATGGGTTATCTGTTCTGGTATATTGGTGGATGATCTTTATATTATTATTCCAATCTCTCATATACTGTAACTGACTGAAACGAATAATACATCTATATTACCATATAAAAGAAAGTTTTCTTCTTTAATGAACCAAACGTTTCTTTTGCACTTACGCTTAGATCATATTAATTTAAAAAAAATAAACAGGCTGATAGCAGATGGATCTTTG
The DNA here is from genome assembly GCA_034768845.1 of Heliamphora exappendiculata. Classification (NCBI taxonomy): domain Eukaryota; kingdom Viridiplantae; phylum Streptophyta; class Magnoliopsida; order Ericales; family Sarraceniaceae; genus Heliamphora; species Heliamphora exappendiculata. The sequence continues at coordinate 9,254 of JAOTRH010102559.1, forward strand.
AGTTCATTAGAAGTGGAGGCACTTTTAGTCTGTGAATCTAGCTTAGAGGGTAAGATGACCAAGAGGTCCTTTTTGGCCAAAGGCTATAGAACTAAAGAACCGATGAAGCTGGTTCATTATGATGTGTGTGGTTCTATGATAATTCAGACTTGAGTTGGTTTTGAGTACTTCGCCAGTTTCATTGATGACGGCTCAAGGTATGGATACATTTACCTGATGCACCGTAAGTGTGAATGCTTTGAGAAATGCAAAGAATTCAAGGCGGAGGCGGAGAAGTGTTTGGGTAAAAGTATCAAATCACTACGATCCGTCCGTGGTGGAGAATACCTTTTTAGAGTGTTTAATGACTACTTGTCATCAGAGGGGATTACATCCCAGTTAACTGCATCTGACACTCCACAGCAGAATGGTGTAGCAGAAAGAAGGATTATGATTCTTATAGAGATGGTAAGGTCAATGATGAGTTATTCAAGTTTACCACATTTGTTTTGGGGACTCATTTTAGAGACAGCGGCTTACATTCTGAATAGGAACCTTCTAAGTCAGTACCTTCTACTCCCATAGAATTGTGGACCGGGCGTAAACCTAGTCTGAAACACATTCAGATTTAGGGGTGTCTAGCACATGTGCTGAAAGGGAACGCGGGTAAGTTAAACTGAAGGAAAAAAATCTGTTTCTTTATGGGGTATATGAAGGGAACGAATTGTGGTCTATTTTATAATTCTAAGGATCAGAAGGTCATTATTAGCACAAATACCCGATTCTTAAAAAAGGATTATATTATGGATCACATGCCCAAAAGTAAAATTATTCTGGAAGAACTGAGAGAAAATACTAGTAGAACGGAAAAGGAATCACAAATCACTAATATTCTATTATCTCGTCGTAGTGGGAGGATTATAGGGACATGTGCAAATCAAGAATATGGTGCTGATACACAGGGTTCAGATTCTACATAGCCTGCTGCTGCTATACATAGACACAAGTAGTGCCTCGTCGTAGTAGGAGGGTTGTTCATCAACCTAACCGGTATATGTTCTTAGGAGAGTCTTTTAACAAGATCCCGACAGAACTGAATACCGAGCCCTGTAACTACAATGAAGCATTACAAGACAAAGATACAGATCTTTAGCAATGGGTTATGAATTCATAGATGAAATATATGTATTCCGATTAGGTTTGGGAACTTCTAGAACCACCTAAAAGGATAAAACCCATTGGATGCAAGTGGATCTACAAGAAGAAGAGAGGAGCAGACGAGAAGGTTAAAACCTTCAAAGTTAGGCTTGTTGCTAAAGGGTTCACTTAGAAAGACGGGATCAACTATGAGAAAACCTTTTCGCCGGTAGCCATGCCTAAGTCTATCCGGATTCTCTTATCCATTGCCACACATTTCGATTACAAAATCTGGCAAATAGATGTCAAGACAGCTTTCTTTAACAGAAGTCTTGACGAGTGTATGTATATGATACAACCAGACGGATTCATTACAAAGGGCTAGGAGCACATGCTGTGCAAGCTTAAGAGATCTATTTATGGACTTAAGCAGGTATCGAGGTCTTGGAACACTCGGTTTGATCAAGCTATAAAGTCTTATCATTTTGATTGAAGTTATGATAAGTCTTGTGTGTACAAGAAGCGTGACGGATGTGTGGTGGTCTTCCTAGTACTTTGTGTAGACGATATCTTGCTCATTGAGAACGATGTGGGGGCATTATCTAAGGTTAAAATATGGTTATCTGGGCAGTTCGATATAAAGGACTTGGAAGAAGCTAGTCACAACCTTGGGATCAAACTTGTGCGAGATCGAAAACAAAGGATGTTGGGCTTATCACAAGTAAAGTATATCGATGATATCCTTACTCGTTTTAGCATGCAGGATTCTAAGAAAGAGTTTCTTCCTTTCAGTCATGGAATTACTCTATCCAAGGATCAGTGTTCTAGGACACCTGATGAGATAGAGAAGATGAAGGCAGTTCCTTATGCTTAGGCAATAGGAAGCCTCATGTATGTTATACTTTGCACTAGACCCGACATCTTCTTTGCTGTTAGCATTGTTAGTAGATATTAGTTTAATCCGGGACAGAAGTATTAGATTGCGATAAAGAATATAATCAAGTACATAAAAAGGACGGATTAAGGATTATATGATGGTTTACCAGGCGGACAGTTTAGTACCTTTTGGGGTACATAGACTCAGATTTTCAGTCAGATATAGATCTTATATCCGGAGACAACCTTGCAGATCATTTACAAAGAGCTTACCAGTTAAGACTTTTGATAGTCATGTAGAGGGCATGGGAGTCAGATGTACAGCAGCATGATTTTGAGTATAAGTGAGAGATTGTTAGGGTTGGTATATTAAAAATCATGTTTTTAGTATTTAATTTTATTTTAATAAAATTAGTTTTTCATTTTATAAAAAATTTTATGAGCAATGTATGCATATCATTTATTTGTTATGCATGGATATCTAATATTCTGTATCGTATTTAATTTAGTGTGTAGAGTATGGCTTGCACACAGAAGATCATATTTTAGGTTCTTGCAGAATATAAGTTTTATATTCACAGTTTAGATTGAAATGGATATACCATCGGTACGACTGTAGTACAGAGTTTTAGTAGGCTTGTCTTGGCTACGGGGAATAGATAATAGCGTTGTCTATTGTTCCGACTCTCTGTACCAGTACACTTTGTGTGTATTGAACGGGACATTTGGGATAATTATTTTTGTACTGACTATATAAATTAATTTACACCTCAAGATTATTATGAAGAATGCTTGTACTTTTATTTCTGAAATAATTATTAATTTGCATATATTTAATATTCGTTGTTTTGATTCATTAGAGAGTGCGATCTTATATGGGTCTATATTCCTGGTAAGTTGGATAGCGATATTATTTGTACGAAAAATATTAATTATTGACGGAATTCACGTTCCGAAAAATTGGGATTGACGATACCCCCTTAAGGATGTTTATATGTTTTAACTGGGTCAAAACCTTGCAGGTGGATTTAATTATTCGACGGTCAAATAAATTAAGAAGAAGGGCTTAAGGACTATCAAGATGCCGATTAATTAAATTTAATCGGCAGGTATCAAGAATCTTAACGTGGGGAGAAATGGTAAGCATTTAATAACATGAGCTCAATACAAGAAGGTCTTGAGATTATGGGTCATAGTGCAATTGTAATTCTTTAGTGGTGTGAACTGTAATTTAAAATTTTATGAAAATTGCAGAAATCGCTGCATGTCTTTCCATAATAGCAGAAATCTTTAGTAGGTGTTTGTGTTCTACTAGAAGTCTAACTCATAATTACTTTTCAGGTCCCTACTGTAACCATATATATATGCGGGTAGGCTGAACCAGTTTTGATGATTTTATAGATCATATTATGATATTATTTTTGTCTCTCAAGACTTAAATATATCGGGATTCTGCCGGTACGAGTTCTCGGAGGATCGTAGCACACACTACGTTCGAGGAGCGCATACGGGAATATAGTAGAAGATCTGACAGAAGTTTCAACTCGGAGTCAAGTTGTAGTTGAAGATTAGATCGACAAAAGGTATTCTTCTAAATTAACTTTGGTTACACGGGTTTATTTTTGATCGTTCAACATCCGAATTTTTATTTAGAGCCCGTTTCGGCGTTTGCTTATATAGTTAAATTTTTTTTTATCAAAAATCGTTTTACAAAAATAATGATCTTGACAGTATTATCTCCAATATTTATGGCATCAACTCTAACCATCATAGTATAGCATATTAAACATTCACGTAAAATAAAAATTAATTTGGATATCAAAGACTCACCTGGTCTAGTAGAGTTTAATTGTGACTGTCTTGAAATTTCAAATTTAAATAACATGTAAAGAATAACATTCAGTTATGTGTTTATATATATATATTTCAAGGTTACTCAAAATTTATCCTACTTTTTTATTTTCTCTTTATAGTATCTTTAGTTATTATTAAACAACATATAACCTTTATTATTATTTTTTCTATAAAGAAATTATTTTCTAAAGTTAGAAATAACATTAATTACCTTTTACTTGAAAATTCTATGTTCTAAATTTTATCTTTTTAGTTTACAAAATGTTATAAAAATAGAAATACAACAAGTAACTTTTAGTTTATAATTATATGGGATTTAGCATTTATATAATAATTTAATAACAATTGACTTTATTTCCTTTGTTTTTCTAAACATATAATGATAAATTATACTTATCAGAAATCAATGCTTATATATATATATACATGTATATAATCGCAAAACAAATTACATACGTCTAATCACGCACTTAAGTTACTTATAGGGCCCCGAATACGTAGCAGCGTATCTCATATGCGAGAGTTTATATTGAAATCGAAGCGACTAAGTCGCTGCTGTTGGAGCGAAAAAAAAATTGAACCGACGCCGTGACCGTAAAAAACGACGTGGGCGTTTTTCATGAAAATAACGAACTATATTAATCCTAATAGAATTATACCTTTATGAAACTTATCGAAAAGTTTTAAGAAGTCCCGAATACGTTGAAGACGACCTTGCAATCTTCTCGCGTATGTCCTGGACGCACTACGACGAGCACGGTGTATGGGCACCGATTCCGATCGAAGAGTTCTTTTTTTTTTCTCGGTTTCTTCTCACACTTGTCTCCAAAAAGCAAAAATCAATTTGCTAAAAGAGAGAGGGGTCGGCGGCTTGGTTGGTGTGGATTAGGGTTTTAGATTTTTTTTTTCATATTATAAGCCACCTTGTGATATATTACTATATATATCAAAGATAAAGATAAGAATATATATTCTCTTTTCTAAAACTAAGGAAGAGACATATATATTCTATAAAACCTAATTCCCATCCGCTTATTAGGGCCGGCCACCTAGGGAGTAATCCCTAGGTGTGCCAAATACCAAAATCGTTCTCCAACAATTTAAGTTAATTCTTGAATGTTTCCGGCGAAAAAATCGGCATTCAAATTAAATTAAATAATAACCGAAACCGATAAGAAAATTATCCGTGCGTATAATGGGCTATGTGAGGGATCACTAGGAAGTATAGGACTCGGGCTAACCGTACGAGAAAATTGGATATTCCTGACTCTGTCCTCGAGTTAGATCCTTTCTCGTACGAACCAGAACTTATTTCATTAAAGGTCCTAACTGATCTCCCGGTCCTAACTCAAATTATGTCTTGAGTTTCCAATTATCAAATGCATTGAATTCTCCTCACGTTTAAGATATGGACTCTCGATAAATAAATTAGGTTACTAACAACTCGATTTAATTATCCTCTTTTTCTTGCAACCGCGCCGCTTAACCTTTTAATATGCCGGATCCGAAGACCCACTGTACAAGTTTAGCATAATCAAACCTATAAGTAAAGCACACGGGGGGAAACTTCTCAACCTAAATCCAACGTGGTTTTCGTCAGCTGATTATTAATCATCGGACAAATAATGTCAGTACCCAACTCATCGGTATTGTTGATCTCATGGAGGAAATCTCAACCATTAACGACTCAAAGTACTGTACATTATCTGAACACAATTAATCAATTACTTCGGGATTAAGAGTTCGTGCAATACATGACAATACGAGATGTGGATCAATTCATATAGTCAGTATATAATTCATCATCCCGTTGTTCTCGCTTAATACACTCCAAGTGTACTAACACATCGAGCTCGATAATTGAATTTCCAAAACATAAATTCGATCCATTTGACCTAGCTAAGACTAGCCACTATAACGATGCACTACAATCGTACCAATGGAATGTCCGGATCCATTGTGATTGTGAGCGTACCTGTATAATCTGTCAGAACCTTTGACCCGATCTTTCGTACAGCACGCACTAAGTCAACTACTGGACAGAATATACGGACTATGCATTCATACATCACACATATAAGTATGAAACCGTAAATAAAAAACCATCTCAAATGTTTCTTATTAATATGCCAGGGATCTAGAATAAAATACATATAAAGCATGACTTTTCAGTAAACATTCCCAATAATTTTCCACTTATACTCAAAGTCATGCAGGAACACACTAGACACCTAACCTTTCGACATGGTAATCAAAAACTTTCTGAGACAACACCTTAGTAAAAGGATCCTCTAGGTTATCTGTAGATGCTATCTTGTAAACTTTCACATCTCCACGCTGCATGATCTCCCGGATGAGATGATACTTTCTCTCAATGTGCGTCCACTTTTTTTGGACTCTTGGTTCATTCGAGTTCGCAATCGCTCCACTGTTATCACAATAAAGTACAATGGGCGATTGTACCGGGGGTACCACATCCAAGTCCTTTAGGAAGTTCCTGAGCCAAACTGCTTACTTAGCTACATCCGAAACTGCAACATATTCAACCTTCACGGTAGAGTCAGCAGTACAAGACTGCTTGACACTCCTCCAACTGATGGCTCCACCTCCCAAGGTAAACACATAACCCAAGCTGGATCTCCTAGAATCTCTATCTGCCTGAAAATCTGAGTCAGTATACCCAAGAGGTATAAGACTATCAGCCTGGTACACCAA
>JAOTRH010102570.1:0-15813 GCA_034768845.1 Heliamphora exappendiculata
ATATTTGTGGCCTATAAATATCTCGCCCTAGATATTTTCTAAGATATTTTTCTCGCTCAACCATTTTTGAACACTTGGAGCTCTGTCTTCTTTCTAACTTCTCGGGGGCCCGAGACTCGATTTTCGACGATCAGATAGCGGATCCATAATATTCTCGTGGTGGGCTACGCTTTTATCTTGACGGAATTTCATTCCGACAAAGTTTATTTTTGCACGTGGATCGAGACATCGAGTTTTTGATTCACCGAGGTAGAATCCTAGACTCTCATGCCTTATAAGGATGCTACGTGTAATCGTGTATGTTTTTACCGATTAAAAATACATGAAAAAACGATTTATGTTTCAAGAACATTGGATTTTGGTTTAAAGTATTTAGTTTTTTATCTTTACTTTAATGTCTTTAAATTTGTCTTTACTTTAATTCAAGTTTATTTAAAGCTATGGTAATGATTTTGTTTCATTTTCTTTGTCAACACACTTAAAAGTTTAAGAAAAGGTCTTTTGGTGAAACAAAAAGTTACGTTTCCAAGAAAGAAAAGAGTGTGTTTGTGTGTGTTCTTGAATCTAAAATAAAAAATATTTTGATCAAAATAATAGTTATGGTTGGAGATAGCCTTCGGTAAAAGTACGTAAACTTGTGCAAGGGTGATCTAGGTTATGAGCGTAGATGGTTGGTCTTGTTGATCAATCTATTTTATGGCATCCAACCAAACAAAAAGTTAATTTTGTGAAAATAAAGATGAAATTGGCGGTGTTGATATTAGACTTAGATAGTCTTGAAGATAAGATTTCTTATGAAAAAATTATGAATACTTGAAAAAGTGATTTCTTTGAAGAAAAGAAAAAGTGTTTAATGGTTATATGTTGAGTTGAGTTTTGAGATTTTGATCCAAAATGAATTTGATAAAGAAAGTGTTTTATGATATAATATTCTTGAAAGTGTGGTTTGATGAAATAAAGTATTTTTATGATAAAACTTTCTTGGGAAGATGACTTACGTAAAATAGTTTTTGTAAGAAAACTTTTTTTAGGATTTGAGTGTGTTCTATTGATGCTATAACATGTGTGTATACATATTATCTTTATTTGGTAATTTCTCTACGAGTTTTGCTTACCCTATATGGGTTAAATGTTATAGGTGGACTATGGGGCTAGCCATGGAAATAACTTGAAGAAAAACAAGAAAGAAATGAGAAGTTTCATTTCATTTCATTAGTGTTTATTTATTATTATTTTTTGTAGTTTATATTTTAAGTATAAAGAGATGATGTACTTTGAGAGTAATCCATTGCGATAACTTCTTTTATTTAAGTTCATGATGTTTGGTTGATCAATTGTTGCATGTATGGTGAGTGGAGAGAAGAGGGAACTCATGAGAAAGTTGTTTCTTTTTTATTTTTACAATGTAGTCCAAACTTCAAGTATTTTCTTTAGATCCAAACTTAACCAAATGAGGTGATTTGTGATCCCAAACTGTTTATTTTAAATATCTACTTTCATGAATTGTCGCAAATGTTAAAAATGAGTTTTGGTTGACCAAAAATAGTTTTAAACTAAAATGGATGAATCTGTCACAAATTCCTGCCCAAAACAGTCCATTTTGGAGGGCTACGATTTTTTCTCTAGTCATTAAAAAATTTTGGTTTTTCTATAGCAACTATATATATGGAAGTTACCCAAACAATTTCACTGGTTTCAAGTCATTTGGACTTTAAATGAATTTATTATAAATTTTCTATCAAAATGTATCAAATTTGTGACAGTATGCATGGAAACACAAATCCGTTTTGTTTGGCACATATTTGGGTTTTGAAGTTTTGACCACGTGAAAGCATATAAAATGAGATTTTCATAGAATTAAAGTTTGCTTCAATCGAACCTCAAATGAATTTACATCAAAATTTGGATAACTGCGCATAATTTTTTGAGAAGTGTGAATCTTCTTTTAAAAAGGACTTTTACCTATCTTTTGGCCTACCCACCTTTGCAAAAGAGTTTTTTAACATCTTAAAGCCTCTCTTAGAATATAAATCTTTCTAGCATCTAAAAAGTGGGGTGTTACATAGGTGGCAATAGTGGTGTGTTGGTAATAGAGGGAAGGGGGCAGTGGAAGCGATGGTGGCAGTAGCAGGGTGGAAGTGGTGGTGGCTACAATAGCAGGTTGGTAGCTATAATAGCAAATGTGGCAACAGCAGTAGCAGTGGTAGTGCAATTGTGACAGCAGTAGAAGGCTAGAAGCAGTGGTGATGGATGCAATGGTAGCAGAATAAGGGAGATGGTGATGGTGGATAGTAGCATTCCATAGCTAAGTTCAAAAAAAATTGTTGGCCATTGCTTTCCTTAATACAAAACACCATAAAATATATATATAAAAGCATACTCCTAGAAAACATTTTATGTGCTCACTCATTTGACTCAGACGTAAAAAAGATCAACCCAGGCTTATTCTAAAGAATCTCCTAAAAAGCTAACTAAAGATTCAAAACAAACGGAACATTAGTCAGTTGTGCAGGCTATTCTTATCTATGCTATGTTTTGCTTTGTATTCTCTCATGACCTTTTCAGCATGCTCAACCTTCATGTTAGAAAATTTGGGTGGTCTGGTTCTCCTAAGGATTCAAAGACACACTGGATTAATAATGATGGGCACTACAAATTCAAATTTGCATGTGCCATGAGTTTTAGAGATTCTAAAGGCTTCAACTTAGTTGTTTAGGCTAAGAAGGGCTGGAGATTGACGAAAAACCCTTTATGTATTGGGATAGAATGATGAAAAACATTGAATGGTTCTAAATTCTTCAATGTAGAGAAAGGGTCAAGACCAACTTGGGCAAGGCCTATTTAAATTGGGTTAGAGAGCTACTGGGAAGGGAGTGAGGTGGAAAGTAAAGATTTAGATGATTTTGGATTATGTAGTCTTAAATCATCACAGCCACACATTTATGTAAAATTTATACACGTGATTATAAGACCTTGTATGATTGTGTATCTGTAATAGTACATGACCACGTGATCTTTAGCCACCTAATATTTTTTTATTGCTTTTTAAAAGACTTCTGATTGCAAGATTCAAACTCATGATGCTCAAAACTCAAAGGTTGCTCACTTTTTTTATTGTCTCAACATGTCTTACGTGCATTTCAACTAATTTCTGGGATATCAATCCCACCATCTATTTGCGAGAATCCCAATTAAAGTCGAGACTTTACCGCGTATGGATTTGATCCTAAAGAGTTGATAGACCTAAAAAGTTTCGAACCTAAGACCTTATAAAGATCAAACCCCCAAATCATAAGCCTTGACCACCAAGCCAATCCCTTGGTTGACTTGCTCACTTTATCAACCCATCATCGTGGTTGAGTTATAAAAGTCATTGAGTAGTCATTTGATGTCAATTCATTCAAATTATTTGGAGTGAGTGAATGTTTGGATTTTCATCGTTGTAATTATTTTGGCAATTAAGATGGGATTTTATTTGATAAATGGATTCAGCACTGGTAATTAAATGTATTAAATAAGAAATAAATAAAGTTTATTTGATAATTAGAATTCATATCACATAAAAGTTTAAGTACCACATTCCTCTACAAGAAAAAGAGCAGATCAAGCTAGCTAAAAGTTTTTTAAAAAAATAAGCAAGATATTTTTGCTTAATTCTGATTTAATTCGTCACCACTAATTCATAAGCATTAATGTCAATGCGGTAGCTCTACCATCACAACCACCACCACCAACCCCCCACAACCCTCAACCTCCACCATGCCGCCACCCCCACCTGAACCTCCACCATACCACCATGCCACCCCCACCCATCCACCTCCACTACAATCGCCATCGTAACCATTGCCACCACCATTATTCTATTATTACCACAACTACATTACTGCTATAGCCATATCACCATAACAACCACCATCACACCACTATCGCTATCATTGCTACAACCACACCAGCATTTCTCCACCACAATTACTTAAACCACCTCTTTCCACCTCCACTACTATTGCCACTGCTGGTATAGTCAACGCGGCATTCTACTGCCATTGTCCATCAATGCCATCGCCACCTCTACTACAACCATGCCATTATTCTTCTCCCTCCACCCTCATCGTTATTATCCCCATAACCACCACCATGGATCCAATGTCAATATCATCGCTGTCACCGCTGTCGATGCGCCATCACCACCAGGTCCACCACAATATAAAAATTAAGAGAGAAAATAAAAATAATAATATTTCCTATTTTGACGACTTGTACATATGAAGGTAACTTTGTTTTAATTCAACACTTAAATTTTGATCAAACAATTTTACAACTTAAAATTCAACATTCAATTTCCAGTACTTAATATATCATTTTATCAAACACCACCTAAGAGTCTTGGAAGGGCGTATGTACGTAGGAATAAGATTTAAAACAATTAGCCAATCATTTGTCTTTAATAAAATAAGATTCATTTTTTGTCAAATGTCAATGAAATTAGGTTTTAGGAGTCTCTTATATATAACGACTAAGGTGCCAATAGTTCAAAGCTTGCAAGTATGTCACTTCCAATTTGAACTCAGCTTAGTATGAGAAAATAATACAAGACATTCACCCCCGAAAAAATAATAAATATATATAGTCAAGCAGTAGTTGAGCCCTAAAATGAAGGTATCCACTATATGTTTTAACAACTCGGCAAAAGAAGAATAGAAATCCGAGTCTCCAAAGATTCCAAGGAAATGAGAAAATCCTGCTTACTGGGTATTTTGGCCCTACTGTAGAAATGCCGGCTCGCACGAACCAATACCATTCTAATGGAACCTTTTCCCATCAAATCCTCACTTGCCTTGCGTGGTAACGAACCATTGATCTGTGGGGAAGAAGAAAACGTGATCAATAACAGCTTTAGCATATTATTTTAGCACAAACCACACAAGCAACCACATTAATGGTCTCACCATTCCATTATTTGACAAGGGGAAGTTTTAGGAAAACACTTAGAGACAAAGAGGAGGAAGAGTTCAAGCATGCCTTCAATCAATCAGACAAGATTGAAGAAATGATGAGCTTGTATTTTGGATCTTCATAAAGAAGCTTATCATATGCTGGCTTATCAAAAAGGATCATGTTGTTCACCTTGTCCTTAGAAATGAGTGAGTTGCTCGAGTTTACGAGCCTGGAAAAACTTGCTTCGTCCTTTGCCACTTGATTCTATTTCTTCACTTTTCCTCTTCAATCCAGTGAAACCGACACTGCTTAATTTCAATTGCCGCTTTCCACTCCTAGTAGAGGAAACATCTTCGTCTGTTTTATCTGATTCCCTACAGGAAACAACAAATGGGATTAAATGAAGTGTGGTTCACACAATAGAGTAATATTGGATACATTCATGCATCCTCTTAGACGGAAAAAGATTCCCAACTGTTGAGCTCATTCTGGGTCTATAGGACAGGAAAAGATAAACAGAGACGAGGTATCATGCCAGTGTCGTGAAAAGAAATATCATTTATCTGCAAGTTTGTTAATCGTGGCATTACAACTTCTACAAGAATAAACCACATAATAATAGGGAGCAACTTGGGTGGGCCCAACTAGAGCCTAGCCCGTGAAGTTTTTGGCTTTCGAAAATTATAATTCGAACTTGTCCTACAATTTCCCAACCAGAATTAAGTTCTGGCTGGGCTTGGTCATAATTCTCGAGCAGCCTAAGCCTGAGTTGTAGACAATAATATAACTATAAACATATAATAAATACCAAGTAACTTGTAGTTGCCCTTAGATAAATCTTCTCTAGCCCTGGCTGTTGGATTACATCTTACCACAATAATTAAGGATCGTGTATAATGGTTATTACCATTATTGCATTCCGTATAGTTCCTGTATATGAAAAGGCAATTATAAAAAAAAAAAGAAAAAAAAAGTATGTTGACAAACCAAAACATTATAATTAGAATGGAAGCCCGATATAACGAAGTTAACTTTCTCAAACAGGTTGCAACATATTAGTTAAAAAACTACTCGGCCTACTTACCAAAGAAGAAACAACACAGCCAGATATTTAGTGGCCAACCCGTGCTCAATAATTGACCTTTGATTGGGCTTGGGCTAACAACCTTTTGCTGAGAGGATGGGCCTGGGTGAGCAGGAGCGACTCTCAGCACTGCTCAGGTTGAACCTGGGCAGGCCCGTACCTTGCCCGGCCCAACCTGCCCGAGTTGCATACTCACATAATGGCACCGCGTAATGAAATTAAAACAAGAGGCACCAATAGCATCTAAGTCCCCACAAATGGTAAACAGATGAATAGAATTTCTAGGGAAGTGAATCTTGCAAGCAAACATTAGATTGACTCACCACAACACGTCAACCATGTCCTTGAAGTAGGGAGTGCAAGTGCCCCAACTAAAGCGGACCAATGTTGGGAATCCAAATATGGAATGCTTGTGATGTTCCAACCAAGACTTGGTCTCGGGATCTAAACACATATAAACATCATATTGTCATAAACCAATCCTCATTTGATAATTGTAAATCTTAACATAAATGAAAGGAAGCCAAGCATTTTTACCTCCAGGATAACCAGAACCAAAGTTCCTATGCATGTTTTCAGCTGTTTCATCAAGCACCCAATCCCTCAAGGCTTGGTCTCTTGTGACCTGAAAGTTGAAACAAACATACATTAAGAACCATTTAGAAGGACTTCAATTGCAGAAGGCAACAAAACAGAGAGTTCATCACCTTCGCAACAATGCTCGCTCCACTTACAACCGGATAAAGACTATCAGCTTTCTTTGCAACTACAAATTTGATACCTGGGAATCGTTCAGACAATTTTATTCTATACTTTTCTGCATCTCCCACAGTATCCACATAAACCTGAAAAACACTTCCACACATCAATTCTTCCCGTTTTCTAAGAATTATAATGGTTTCCTGTGGCCCCACTGAGTTGGACACAGAAAAGTCCAAACATCTGTTAGAGGCCAAAAAATCTCCTGTTTGGAAATGTTTTTGGGTTTGTCCTAGTTACAAAATTATTTTTCTTTCCAATTCTTTTGTCAAATTGAGCTTGAAGAATTCAGGCTGTAAGAACAGTAAAACATGGAAATATGACATAGATTTGTTCAATTTACCATTTTACTGAGTGTTACTGATTCTCACACAGAAACTGGCTCTGTTCATTTAGCATTTCAGGAATAAATTTGCAGACTTATTCCCGAAACAAGTTCCGGAACAAGTTTGGGAAACATGTTCGTTTTGTGTTCCAAAAATATATTTTAAAGAGTTTTTCTAAAAAAAATTCCTAAAAACATGTTCATTTTGTGTTTCTGAAATAAATTTCATGCACAATTTTTGGCAATTTTCTTTTTTAAAATGTTCGGTATGTGTTTTCGAAAATAGATTTGGATGAAATTGTTCATACATTTTTCTATGAAAAGGCGTTTCTCTTTTCAAATTATATCAAGCATATTCAAAACAGGGGGTTTTCTTTTTGAAAATACCATCACATAACACATCCATTTTTGAAACCATTACATAGATGACATTACATAGATCACACTAGAGTCAGAGTTTTTGATAACAGACATAATACACAGACATAGTTTCAATAAACGTGCATTACCAAGCCGAAAATAAAAAAGCAAACCATCAAAACGAGAATAAAACAAAACAGAAGAATACACCCACAACCATAGTTTTAAAAAGCGGCCGTTACTATTACATAACGCCATTACGTAACGGCTTCGATGGCCTCAATTACCTGTTACGACTGATTTTTAAAATTCACAAGCATAACGGCTGTTACATTTTCCGTAACGGCCATAGCGGTGGTGTAATGGCCGAAACGGACCGAAACGGCACCGTTACGGCCGTTACAGCTTGTGCAACAGGATTTTTGGTCATGAATTTTTTTATTTTTTTTTTTCATCAACAAATCTTACGTTTTCTATTATTTTCAACTTAAAATTATTCATAGAAGTCAAACAAGCCAAATACTACTTGGGCATTGTGAGATTTGTCTCAAATCTCTTCAATTTCACAACAATTGGCTAGTTTTTCTCTTCGTTGTTAATTTTTTACTCTTCAACATGTTCATTCTTATTCTAGTTTTGATGAGTTCTTTAAGATTCATATTTGCTGAAAGCTAAATAACCTGTTTGATTCAAGATCCATATTTCTTGAAGATCCACTGCCTATGAATTCAATTTTTTATAATGCTCAGAATTAGATAAAAAATATGATGCATTGCTCAAGTATTTTTTTTTTTTAAATTATACAAGATCCATACTTATTTACAAACCTCCTAAAAAAATAAGATCTATACAAATTAAAGTTTAAAAAACAATATAAATTTTGGAATAGTGACTTCAAAATTAAAATTTAATTAATAAATCAAATATTGTGTTTTGATATATATAATACTTTACAACTATTAAAATTTAATGACATTTAGAATGTGCATTATGAATTTATAATACATAAGTTCATTAATTACTACAAAAAAATAATTATATTATTAATTTTAACTAGACTATATAATAAAAAAATCAAAACACGTATTGAATGATAACTAGAAAGTAAACAAAATTTATCAAAAATTATTTTAAACTCCAGTAAATATATTTATGGAATAAAAAGATGTAAATCAGTTATTTTTTATTGAGTTGTGCAAAAAAATAAAAAAATTCACAGCTCTGGATACTGCTACCGTTATGCTACAGCCATTACGCCTCGAAACTGCGTCACCTCTACCGTTACCATTACGCCGACTGCTACCACTATTCAAAACTATGCCCACAACATGCAAAGATCACCGAATAGACAAGATTCTTTCCCCCACCTCTGTGTAGGTGAACACGCCCCAATCTGTCAACATCGTCGGCCCAAAAGATTGAGTTCCGATGGTTAAGCCCTCTCAGACACCGATAAAAGTGTTGCCCATAGTTTGTATTTGTTTGAGCTATTAAAAGTCGCATTGGCCCAGTACCACAAGCATAGTTTGGAGCACGCGTCATCTGTTAAACGAATAAGAAAATTGAACACTATTAGCGTATAATAATATAATAGTGTCAAACCAGTCTATCAAATCAAATTCTACACTACCTAATTACCACGTATCATTAAAATGTGAAATAGTCAATGTCATAATAACATATACATATTATAACTGCTCCATCCTACCTATTATTGTATGCTTCCCACATTGATGTCGCAAGGCCATCTCTAAAATATGACACTTGCTGTAAATCATCTCGCGACATACGAACATTGTTATCGTCTTCCAGTGCACCTTCACCTTCCTCTCCATTAAATTCGTTGTCGTCTTCATATCCATCGAAAAATTCATCTCTACAACGTTGCATTATGATCCAGCTATGGACAACGCAACATGCAATGACAATCAATGGTTGGCGAACCGACTTATACTTTGGCATACCTCTTAGAATTGGAAATCGAGCTTTCAACACACCAAACCATCGCTCGATTACATTTCTTAGTGACGCATGTCTATGGTTAAAGAACTCTTTTGGCCCATTATACCGTCTTTGTTGCTTGTTGAAGTCAACTAAGTAATACCGTTGTCCATGGTACGGGGCCAAGTATTCAGGCATGTTTGTATAGCTAGAGTCGACCACATAATATTTATCTATTCATGTAATTGCATTAGTACCTTCATACAATTATTTGATTATTTCCAAGGAATGTAGACAAGTATTTGAAAAACAATTATCTGCAACTTACTTGGTGGCGGGTAAGGAAAATTTTTTGCTAGATCCATATGACATCTAAGAAGATTCTAGAGTCGTGGGCACTTCCTTCCCAACCGGCACATACAAATGTGAATCTCATATCAAATGAGCAAGCTGCCATAACATTTTGTGGCAAGGTAACCTTCTTGCTGCGGTACGCCGTTTGTTGGGACACAGATACCCACGCCATGATATGCGTGCCGTCGATAGCACCAATACAATCCTAGACAAATATAAACCATACAATGACCATACTATAGTTTCTATGTAATTAAATAAACTTTAGGCTGTGAAGGTACCTTAAACTACAGGAAATTTTTGTTATTGTTAAGGATGTGAGGATGGCATATCATCATGTCTAGTGGTCGAATGACATGAGGAGTTAGATTAGCAACAGTGCGCATCATCAAACAAAATGACGGTCAATCGTGTCTGTCGAGTGCTAAAATCGATCTGCAACATTTATGTCTAACGTTTTGACCGCAAATAAATAAGAAAATGGCCAACGACTCCTCGACTGACAACCGCATGTGCTCCCATTGTATCAAACCCCTATTAGCTATTTCACCAGACAATGTCATGGACGTTTGTGCATCAACTCGCAGCTCGTGCCGTATAGTGTCTAGGTGGGCATGGATTAAAAATAAAGTATATTTGAGCCCTGTAAATGGGGAATTCCGCTGTGGTCGCTTGTGTTTCAAAATGTGTTTTGCGTAATCTTGGTGGTCTTTGCTCAAAACAACGGACTAGTTAAGGATTGCTATTTCTGGAACCAAATACAGTTCTTTTATGCTATTAAAGAAAGCAGAAAATTGGGAATTGGTGAATACTACTTTTCATTAGGCAAACCATTGTCTTGAATACTACTTATTATGGTGAGTTGGTGAATGGTCTACTCCTTTCATCAGAGGAGTCTTGCTCAGTTTCGGTGGAAAGATCAAAAAGTAAAGATATATTGCTGGTGTCAACAGGTAATTTTTTCAGCTCTCTAATTTTAGACCCTTCTACTCTATGTATCAGCTCTTTAAAAATTCCTTTAACAAGTTTCCTTCTTGAAAACTTCTTAACACCAGGTATAAGAAACACTAAAGAATGTTTGAACTGGAAAAACTTTTTTATTGGTTTTTTTTTCTTCATTGTTTGGAATTGTCTAGTTAAAGGAAACCCACAAAAAAAAGGATAAAAAAGAAAACAAAAACCAAAAAGGTTCAGCTATAGGATCCTTTTCATTTTTTGTCTTTTTTATTAACTTTATTTTCAAAAAAAAATAGTAAGTGATAATTTGTATTTATTACAGAAATTAAAAAAGCTAAACATTCAAAAATATTTTAAGAAGTAAAAACGCTTGTTATAAGCATGCTACGAACATCCCTATTTGTTTTCCAATTAGAAATTATGGAAATAAATTTTTTACTAAATATAAAAAAAGTTCTGCTATAGGAAATTTATAACTGGTTTGAGTAATTGGTTCATCTATAGGTTCAGCTATATAATTGGTTTGAGTAAACAATTATTAATTGGGCCATGCTTAGACTTGAGTCTAAAGTAAACAAAAGTTAGTATATTGTCTGCAGTCTAAACCTACCTTCCTCTATGGTCAGCTTTAATAACTAAAAAAACCAAGATTTGTCTATGTAGAGTAATTGACTAAGATGACATCAAATGACAATAGTAGCGCATACTTCGATAGTGATAGTTCCTCTAGCAAAGATGCAGATTTTATGGCACTCTATACAGTCAAACAAATTAAACGGCAAATTGAAAGCTCGAAACACAAGCGACCACAGTGGAATGCCCCATTTACAGGCCACAAATGTACTCTATTTTTAATCCATGGCCACCCAGACACTATACGGCACAAGCTACGGGTTGATGCACAAACGTTCATGGCATTGTCTGATGAAATAATTAAGAGAGGTTTGATACAATGGGAACACATACGGTTGTCAATCGAGGGGTCGTTGGCCATATTCTTATTTATTTGCGGTTAAAGACAAAGAAATGTCGCAGGTCTGTTTTAGTACTCGACAGACACGATTGATCGTCATTTTTGTTTGATAATGTACGATGTTGCCAATCTAGCTCCTCACGTCATTCAACCACCAGACATGACGATATGCCATCCTCACATCCTTAACGATAACAAATATTTCTCGTGATTTAAGGTACCTTCACAGCCCAAGGTTTATTTAATTACATAGAAGCTGTAGTATAGTTATCGTATGGGTTATATTTGTCTAGGACTGTGTCGGTGCTATTGACGGCACGCATATCATGGCATAGGTACCAGCGTCCCAACAAATGGCATACCACAGCAGAAAGGTTACCTTGTCACAAAATGTTATGGCAACCTGCTCATTTGATATTGAGATTCACATTTGTATGTGCCGGTTGGGAAGAAAGTACACATGACTCCAAAATCTTCTTAGATGCCATTACGAATCCAGCAAACAAATTTCCTCACCCGCCACCAAGTTGCAGATAATTGCTTTTCAAATACTTGTCCGCATTCCTTAGAAATAATCAAATAATTGCATGAAGGTACTAATGCTATACGAACATACCTGGATACTTAGCCCCGTACCATGGACAACGATATCACTTAGCTGATTTCAACAGGCAACAAAAACAGTATAATGGGCCAAAAGAGTTCTTTAACCATAGACATGCGTCACTAAGAAATGTAATTGAGCGATGCTTTGGTATGTTGAAAGCTCAATTTCCAATTCTAAGAGGTATGCCAAAGTATAAGCCGGTTCGCCAACCATCAATTGTTATCGCATGTTGCGTTGTCCATAACTGGATCGTAATGCAGCGTCATAGAGATGAGTTTTTCAATGGATATGAAGACGACAACGATTTTAATAGAGAGGAAGGTGAAGGTGTACTGGGAGACAATAACAATGTCCGTATGTCGTGAGAAAATTTACAGCAAATGTCACATTTTAGAGATGGCCTTGCAACATCAATATGGGAAGCGTACATTAATAGATAGGATGGAGCAGCTATAATATGTGTATGTTGTTATGACATTGACTCTTTCACATTTTAATGATACGTCGTAGTTAGGTAGTGTAGAATTTGATTTGATAGACTAGTTTGACACTATTGTATTATTATGCGCTAATAGTGTTCAATTTTCTTATTCGTTTAACAGATGATACGTGCTCCAAACTATGCTTGTGGTGCTGGCCCAATGCAACTTTTCATAGCTCAAACGAATACAAACTATGAGCGACACTTTTATCGGTGTCCGAGGGGGTTAACCACCGAAACTTATTCCTTTGGGCCGATGATGTTGACAGATTGGGGCGTGTTCACCTACACAGAGGCCGTGGGAAGAATCTTGTCCATTAGGTGATCTGTGCATGTTGTCGGTGTAATCTTCTTCTTTGTTTTATTCTCGTTTTGATAGTTTGCTTTTTTATGTTCAGCTTGGTAATGTACGTTTATTAAAACTATGTCTCTGTATTATGTCTGTTATCAAAAACTCTGACTACAGTGTGATCTATGTAATGTCATCCATGTAATGGTTTCAAAAATGGGTGTGTTGTGTGATGGTATTTTCAAAAAGAAAACCCCCTGTTTTGAATATGCTTGATATAATTTGAAAACAGAAACACCTTTTCGTAGAAAAATGTACAAACAATTTCATCCAAATCTATTTTCCAAAACATCATACCGAACATTTTTTAAAAAAAATTGCCAAAAATTGTGCACGAAATTTATTTCAAAAACACAAAATGGATATGTTTTTAGGAAAACAATTTAGAAAAACTCTTTAAAATTCATTTTAGGAACACAAAACGAGCACGTTTCCCAAACTTGTTCCAGAACGTGTTTCGGGAATAAGTATGCAAATTTATTCCTGAAATGCTAAACAAACAGAGCCTTAATAAATTGAGAAAACCTAACGATTCAATTCATGCCACCAAGAGACGAAAAGAGCTGCAGGAGATTTCCCTTAAGAGTACATCATATGTTATCTGCATTTCACCCTATTGGATCACATGTTAATCGACTATGGGGGTTTTCACTTTTCATTTAGAAACTGTGGTCCATTCCTTAACATAAACCTTGGAATAACAGCTAAAGAAAAACTGTGGACCATTCCTTAACATAACCTTGGAATAATAGCTGAAGAGATATTATCTATCAAATTTAGCATACTTATTTTTAGATTAAATGGCATCCAAGTCTCCAAGAGAAACACCCTAAAATCCAAGTTACAGCATCTAACAACTCTATCTTGTTCCTCCATTAGGGTTTGGGAAGGATTAGGAATTTGATAATGTTGACTCCAAATATCAAAACATATCCTCAAGGGAAAATATATCAAATATATATATATATATATAGATATTTACCTCAGTCAGAAGAACTCCCATTTTCAGCACCCTACTGACAAGGCCAATTGCAGAATCATGTGAAATTTCATTAAGGTTTATTTTATTCCTGGTCAAAATGAAACAGGAGTAATCATGTTAGAAAGCTGCTGGATTTGGCTCAGGATTGCCCATTTTATTGATCCCAGAGGTTCTCTGAATTTGGGCTGGAACAAGTTGGAATAAAGGAAAACTTCTTTACTAACTTCTTTAACATTTTATCTGAGAGCTCCCTTGGATCTATTGTATCAACTTCCCATCCAATAGATGCATCAGCCTTCAAATTTTCAAATATTTCTTCCCGCTTTTCTTCTTTCAGTGTTTTTGAATCTGCAGAAAATAGGAGACCAGCAACGTCATTGTAATGGAAAATTATACAATATTGGGTGACAGAAAGCAGCTATTGGTTACAACTCAGACAGGAAACAAGAAAACATAAAGAGAGGCTAAAGACCCAATTCCTCTTGTCATGTTATAATCCAAGATGTATGATTCCTACAGGTAAAATAAATGTTTATTCAATTAGAGAAAGCATTGGCGCATTTTATCTGCAATTCATTAGAAACAAAAATGAATAGCAAAAGGATAATTTCTCAATTAGTACACACTTATGTCCGGAAGCATATAGAACCACAACTTCAAGAATAGAGCAACTAGCACTGGAACAGTTCGAGCAGGTTGTGATTCTAGTGAATCATAAACGAGGCAGAAGATTTCACAACCGACTTACCATTTTTATACATGGACTGAGATAATCTGAACATAAATTCGTTCGAGGATAATAACCCTTCTACAAACAAGTAAATGGTAAGACCATGAAAGGATTATTCATTTATTATGCATTACAAAAGTTCTTGTAGCATCAAAATTGAATTATATATGCATTGACTTTTGTTATAAACACATAATCACTATTTATGGACCACATATCAGTGACCCATTGATGCATTCTTCCCACGCCCATCAAGCTCATTAAATTTCAAGTGAAACAAAGATTAAAAACTGTCCAATCTCTGCACACCAGGCTGCAGGAATATTTATACTAATAAACGTAGATCATAGATAACTCCCCTAAGAGTGGATGAAGAAGGGCGTCTTTATTGCCGATTCCAACCAGTTTTGCCGGTTTGCACTACAATTCAGTATGATCCGGATAAAATGAACAAGTTGAAACGATGCATCCCCAACCAGCACAGTTTCATTCTTCCCAATGTTTCTTTGAAAAAAACCCAGTACTAAGTAGATGCTAAGACTTCAATTATATGGCATCTGAAGTTCCACTTCCAATCCGATGTGGGATTGGGGTGTCACACAAGTGGCATTTGGCTATATGCCCAAAGGACAAGCAGCCTAGCCATTCACATCAAGGCCCACTCGTGAATGCAAACAATGAGCATGTATGAGGCAGAACATTGGACCCTATTTGCAATTTTATTTCACTTATGTTTAGCCGGTGTTTGGACTAGCTTTTTTTAGTGGCTTTTTGGCTTTTTGTAATGTTAGATCTAGGCAACCCAAGAGAGGGGGATGAATTGGGTCTTTTCTTAACAAAAGGAATTTAAAACATTTTTCAGAAATCTTTTAATATTGCAATAAAGCAAGGTATGCAAATATATAATCAATGCAAATATTAAAAGATGAGGGATAGAGAAATAGAACCAGACACCAGAGATTTATAGTGGTTCGGC
>JAOTRH010102591.1:2370-15813 GCA_034768845.1 Heliamphora exappendiculata
TATGCCACTGGGAGCCAGGACTCAATTTTCGCCCCTCCAATGTCTTTGACAACGTATGGAAGACTGCCTGCGCCGAGGAGGAGGGGCAATTGAGATCCTAGTACATTCAAACTCGTCAAAACTCATCGGCGCTTAAACCCGAGACCTTTGAAAACCCTAAAACCACCTAGAATCAGGAACCCCCCCTCCCCGTCGCCGGCTATTGGGTTCGGGGCTTTTCTCTCTTTCTTTCTGTCTCTTCCATATCGATTCTTTTTCTATATTTTTTTCTTTTTCCGTCACTATTTGCATTCAAAGGAGTTGTCGATAGAGGACGAGTACTGGGTTTGCTTTATTTTTTGGCAAGATCGAGGAGTTTTTACCTGGTGAGTTATCTAGTGTGTGTGTGTATATATATATATACACACACACACAAACATACACGGTTAATTGCTTCAAGACTGGTCATGTGGAAATCAATGGGGTTTCGTTAGTGTTCTCAATTCCAAATGCTCCAGATTTAGAACAGAGTTTCATGAAATCAAAGATCATTAAGTCGATCATTCCGTCTCCGATACCCCGATCCACCTTGATCGCCACCAGGGGCTCGTCGCGCACGAAACGATTCACCACCGGCTGCGCGGCGATGGCAATGGGGACTTCGCCATCAGGTTTTTTGGCAGTGTTGCCGTTTTTTTTTCTTGGTCAGGGGACAATCCATGGCTGAGAGAGGTCCGATGACTAAAATCTGACGAAACGGATGATTCGGCCGGTGATCTTGGGGTCTGCGAGGATGGTTCGGCTTCCCGAGCAGGACTGTGGGATCGAGTGGGTGATGAATTCGTGATCGGATGTGCTATTATTTTTGTGTCGTTTGACATTGTTTTCTTTCCCTCGTTTTCCATTCTCTTTGCATAAAGTTGAGGATTTTCAGGGTGTTTTGGACTATAAACTGTAATAGGATTTGAAATTTGTGTATATATATATATATATATATATAGAGAGAGAGAGAGAGAGAGAGAGAGAGAGGGGACGGGTACAACTTACTCTTCCTCAGTTTTTAAATAAGTATAAAATTGAAAATAATATAAAATAATTACTAATATTAGCATTTTTTGTCATTATTTGACGAAACATGGTATCTAAAATATAAAATCAAAGCGAAAGGGAGAGTAGTATAATTTCAGAAACATTAAGAAAAGTTTTTGAAGTAAGTTTAAACTTCAAAGTAGGTAATGTAATTTTTTCTAAAATTTTTAACTACGGGTAAATATCTTATAAAATTTTATTCTAATTTATAATAGGATTAAAACTAGTAAAATAAGTATGATAGGACTAAAACTTTTACAAAGTTTAAAAAAAGATAAATTCTCAATATTTTTTATTGCACTCATAAATTAATGGTTTTTAACCTCATTAAGACCAACCATAAATCTTTTGTGTTTAATTGGTCCCAAGCGGCCTACTAGTTTTTATTATCATACCGTTGTATATTAATTAGGTTTATTAGTAGCCTATTGAATTTTTAACCGTTATATTTGATATTTTTAGTATTACATCTATATCATTGTGCGTTCTGTTATAAAGCTAAGGCTTGCAGTGTGTATCGATTGTACGACAAAAAGTGTTTTTTGAAATACATATATTAATTTGAGATAAGATTCCAGGTTACTTGTGCAGACGTGCAGCAATTATTGAGCCATTGGTGTCAGACTTAATTATCACCCCATGGAGTGTTATGTGAAAAATGAGTAAAAGGTTTTGAAGAGTGGTAGAAGCAACTAACTAGCATGCCCTTGTCCGTTGTTCTATATATGCTAATAAACTACTATGTGTCTCAATTATACCCTTAACTTCAATGAAAAAGAAACTTGAATAATATGATAGGAATGTCGCGCTAGCAGGCGATGTGATATTACGCTATACATTTGTGGTATAATTTTTTTTTTGATTTGATATATGTATAAGTGTTACTATTAATAAGTTGGAATTAAGTGCTTTTTTTAAAAATTGAAGAAGATCAAGGATCCATACAAATCCTTTGGTCCGAAGGTCAATCGATCGATCAGTCTGTAAAAGTACTGCGAATAGTCCCAGACAGATGAATGAAAAGATCGATAATGATCGATGACCGCTTGGTTGTTCTCTCAGACGGATAGATCAATTTATTTTGGGACTATAATATTTAACTTACTAGAGTTGTGGTTATTGATGTATCTTACACAATTTTTCTCTAAGAGCTTAAACCATTACTCTTGTATTCTCCTAAAGAAAACTTGTGAAAAATGTGAGCTCGTAAATATAGGTACAACTTGTTGAACCACAGTAAAATTCTTTGTTGTGTTCTTCCATTGGTTCTTGCTCGTTTTTTTTTCTTGTGTGACTTGTACGTGACTCGTGTAGCTTGTAGGCAGTGACAGATGGAAAGAGGGGCCAGGGGGGTCACGTGCCCCTCCTGAATTTTTATTATTATTATATATATTTTAAAAAACTACATTTAAAACTGTGCCCCCTCCTCTGTTGTGGCTTGTGAACCCTAATGAGTAACGGCTAAGTCTCTAAGCACAGCGCCGCAGCGGTGAGGTGAGACGAGAGACGAGAGACGGAGAGAGGTGTCGACGGCGACGAGATCGTGAGATTGAGTACAGCAACGACAACGAGGTGTCGACGGTGGCGAGGCAAGATCTGAGAGAGAGAGAGAGATAGAGAGAGAGAGAGAGAGAGTTGCAAACTTGCGAGAGGTGACGACAACGCTGCCTTGTTGATTTTCGCCGATCAAAACCCACACGGCCAGTCGGCCACACACTTTGTGACGAGTTGCGAACTTGCAAGAGGCTTCTCGCTTCAATCTTCAGTTCACTTTCCACTTCCCATGTTTGAGATCTGCCGATAGGTATGTAATGTGTTTTTTTCTCTTTTCTTTTATGCTTTAAGCTCTTTTCTCTTTTCTCTTTTCTTTTATTTATTAAAGTTAAAAAAATATTCTTCATAATAATATATTTTTATGTGAAGAATATTTTTTTAATTTTATTTATTAAAAATGAAAAATTAAATGTGTTTTGAATAAAAATTAAAGTACGAAGAAAATTGCATTTTATTTATTTATCATTTGTCTGCATTTATCATTTGTCTACATTTATCATTTGTATGAAGAAAACTGCATTATCATTTGTGTTAGGAAAACTGCATTTATCATTTGTCTAAATTGTTAGAAAAACTGTATTTTTTGAGATTTGAGTTAAATTATTTATTTGAGATTACTGATTGATGAATATTAATATATTATTAAGTTTAGGTTTATTGTTTTTGTTTTATTTTTTATTTTTCTAAACAGTTATGGATAAATTCTTTAAAAGAAAATCACAGTTAGAAATAGAAAGTTCTAAAAGAAGAGAAGATAATTCTCAATTGTTAAAGTAAAGTCGCGTGAAAATTAATTTAGTAGATCTTTCTGTAGATTTAGGATTACGACCTCGGATTAGTAGTTATAATTCTAATGACAGAGACCAAATACGTAGAGCATATCTGCGGAAGGGTCCTTGTCAACCTCGTGATCATGAATTTTCACAAAATCTATTGGGACAAAAATTTTGACGATTTAACCAGGCTTGGTTTAGTGAATTTGCTCCATGGTTGGAGTATAGCATAGCAAAATATGCTACATTTTGCTTGTGTTGCTATCTTTTCAAGCCAGAAATTGGAGGCCAATCAGGTGGTGATTCTTTTGTTGGCGAGGGGTTTTGTAATTAGAAGAAAAAAGAAAAATTCTAAGTTCATGTAGGAGGTCTTAATAGTGCGCACAATCAAGTTTCAGCTAAATGTCAAGATTTGTTAAATCAAAAGCAACATATTCGAACGACTTTTGATAATCAGTCAAATCAAGCTCGACTTGATTATCGAATTCACTTGAATACATCTATTGATTTTGTTAGGTTTCTCCTAAAACAAGGACTTACATTTCGTGGTCATGATGAATCTAAACTTTCAACTAATCAAGGAAATTTTCTTGAACTTTAGAAATTTTTTGCCGACCACAATGAAGAAGTCAATGTAGTTGCGCTGACCAATGCTCCGCAGAATCTGAAATTGATAGCTCCTGAAATTTAGAAAGATATTGTTGGTGCAGTTGCATTTGAAACCATCAAAATGATTGTTGAAAATCTTGGTGATATATTATTTTCAGTTTTAATTAATGAAGCCCGTGATATATCAATAAAAGAGCAAATGGTTGTGGCAATTCGGTATGTTGACAAAAAAGGCATTGTCATTGAACGCTTCCTGGGTATTGAGCATGTTGCTAATACCAATGCTCTATCACTCAAGAAAGCTGTGGAGACATTATTTTGTAGGCTTGGACTATGTATTTCAAGATTAAGGGGACAAGGCTATGATGGGGCAAGTAATATGTAAGGTGAGTTGAATGATCTTAAAACACTGATACTAAAGGAGAATCCTTCTGCATATTATGTTCATTACTTTGCGCATCAACTGCAATTGGCTCTTGTGGTCGTGGCAAAGAATCATAATCAAATTGCACTGTTATTTAATCTTATAAGTAGTGTGGTGAATGTTGTTGGAGTATTATGTAAACGCTGGGATATTCTTAGAGACAAACAAGTTGAAAAAGTTGTTGCAGCACTTAATGTTGGAGAGTTTTCAATCGGACAAGGCTTAAATCAGGAAACAAGCCTCAAACGTTATGGTGATACACAATGGGGTTCACATTATAATACCTTGCTTAGCTTGATGAATATGTTTTCAGCAGTGATTGATGTGCTGAAAATTATTGCAGATGATGGTTCCAATTCAGAACAACGAGCAGAAGCAAATATATTGTTGAACTCAACGCAGTCTTTTGGCTTTATATTAAATCTTCATTTGATGAGGCAAGTATTGGCTATTACATCTGAATTATCACAAGCATTACAAATGAAAGATCAAGATAATTGTGAATGCTATGAATTTGGTTGAAGTTTCTAAAAAATGGCTCCAAATGATGAGAGAAAGTGGATGGACATATTTACTTGATGATGTTTCTTCTTTTTGTGAAAAGAATAGAATTGATGTTCTTAATATGGATGATGACTTTGTAGCTCAAGGGCGAAAAGGACCCAAAACTCAACAAATGACAAATTTACATCATTTTCGCGTCGAGTTATTCTATGTTGTCATCGATATGCAACTTCAAAAATTAAATGCTCGTTTCACAAAGGCGAACAGTGAGTTGTTGCTTTGTGTGGCATGTCTGAATTCATCGAACTCATTTTCTGATTTTGATAAGAAGAAGATGATTCGTCTTGCTAAATATTATCTGAACGATTTTTCTCCAGTTGAGCTTATGGTACTTCATGATCAGCTTGATACATATACTTTTGATATACGATCAAATAGTAATTTTTCAAGTTTGAACGGAATTACTCATCTCGCTAAACAAATGGTAAAGACTGGAAGAGATAAAGTATATTCATTAGATTACTTGCTCATTACTTTGGCATTAATCTTGCCAGTTGCAACTGTTACGGTCGAAAGGATTTTTTCAATTATGAATATTGTGATAAATCGATTGCGGAACCGAATGTGTGATCAGTGGATGAACGATAGTTTGGTGGTTTACATAAAGAGTGATGTTTTTGATAGAATTAACAATAATACTGTTATGAAAAATTTTCAAAATATGAAAACCCGTCGCGGTCAACTGTAACAAAAAGAAATGGTAAGAATGCATATTTTAATTTTTTACTTATCACAAATATTTTTGTTTTTGTGCTTCCCTCGAACTAAATTCCTAGCTCCGCCACTGCTTGTAGGTATGATTATTTGTAGTTAAAACATATTTTGTATTGTGTTGTTGAGTTTTTTATTTAAGTTGTTATGGCAATAATAAAATTGGATCATTACAAACAATAACTTGAATTTAAAGTATTAAGCCATGCTGTTTATTGTAATTATTTTATCTTATTTTTTGTGTGTAATTTCATTTCGTGATTCGTCGTATAATTTTTAGTAAATGTAAATACTAGAGGAGAAAGATCTAAACACTTGGGGTTGGGGTTGGGGTCATTGCCGGCTGTTAAGCCTCCACGTGGAGACGAACAACCATTGTACGTAGTTTCTGATTCTCACATACTACATTTGGCTATTTTCAATTTTCCGAAAGTTTCTATTCCGTACTGTTAATTTGGAAATTTCTTCTAGCTCAGTCAATTAGATTTATTCTCTGATTTTAAAAATTATAAATATATTTTTCTAAACAGAAGGGAAATGAAGTGAGAGATGAAAGAGGGCGAGGATTTCCAGACAAGGAAGAGGAAAGCAGCGAGGAAGCAAAACTGGGTTCTACAGTTCAATTTGGCCAAGTGCTCTCTGCGCCACTCGGAAGTATTGGCCTGGAGGCGGCGGAGCAGGCTGCAATGCAGCAACAGATTGTGGGCATGTACATGAGGAGCATGCAGCAGTTCACGGAGTCTCTGGCTAATATGAAGCTCCCGATGGAGCTCGATAAGCCCGAAGATGGAGGAGACCACCGTCCGGGTAAGTTGACTCGATACGGCAGCGGAGAAAGCGAAAACTCTGAAGCTGAGACGAAGAAGAAGAAGAAGGATGATGCCAGGGTGTTTTATGGGAGCAGGGCTTTCTTCTGACTATGGTAATTAATTAACACGGACTTCTGGTTCCTTCTTGTTGATGAGGATGGAGAGGTCTCCGTTTCAATCCTATGGTATTATGATGTTTCATTTTGATAATTTAAACTGTTTCGTGTTATAAAGTTTATCGAGAAGATTATATATATAAAAATATATAATTAATTGAGCATTAGTTACTATGTGATCTAAAATATTTTTATTCTAGAAAGATAAACAACAAATATGATTGATTTTAAGGTAGACTTTATAATTTCATTAAATTAACGTGATCCAATTATTTTGTGATTATTTTCGATTAATTTAACTTTTACTTAAATAATCTTTAATTTCTCTAAATTTTACAATATGAATAGTTCAAGATGAATTCATCATGTACAATATAAGATACACGAGAAGAGGCTACAACATTAAATAATGTAGAGGACCGAATTTCCTTTGAATTCCCATCTGTTTTGTTTATAGGCTTTTGTAATTTTTTTAAAAATGTTCTTCTGATGTGTAAGAATAATTGTTTGGTGGGGGGGGTGTTCAAAATCCTTGTTTTCCGGAGAGAGTATTTTTCAGATTTCTCTTGTGACAAATTTAAAGATGGAAATTTGATAAAAAAAAAATAAAGACAAAAATGTGCTTATAAAAATATGAAATGATAGTTTAAGCTAAAATGTGATATTTTCTTAATTTTTAGTGAAATCTTTTCAATTTTGTTTATTTGTTTCTTTCCTGGTTTAGATTTCTCCTAGCCTTGGATTGGATTGTGAAAATAAAGAGTGAATAAAGTGTTAGTTATGAGGAGATCATATGGAAAGAAAAGAGAAAATGTGGGAGCTATCTTTCCTCTTGTTTCGTTACTCAAGAGAAAAATAAGAGTTATTTTTTTTTTTTATTTGTTTGATAATAATTAATAAGAGTAATGCTACGCATCTTGAATCAAATGACCAAAATAAATAATCAAATCACATTTTACATACACGTCTTAGCCTCTGATCGTCTTTCAAGAAAAGCAAATCTTGTATTGCTCATCCCCCTCCCTGCCCCCCTCTTTTTCTCTCTCTCTCTCACGCACGCGCGCACACACACACAACAACGTCGTAATTCTCATCATAGCTCCTAGAATACTCATTCCTATCATAGTAGTTATTATTCTTGCCGGTGTAGCCAGTGTTGTTGCTGTAAGCATACCCTATCGCTGCTGTCACCTCCTTATAACTTTCGTCGCATTCTTCCGTCTAAATTTCCTTTGCATCATCACCGACAGTGGTGGTGGTCGTCTAATATATTCTCACGGGCCATAACGTACAAATAATCATAATATAAGAGCGCTAAGAGCAGTCTCATTGAGAATGTACATTCCTACAAAAATACTGAGAACATTTTTACTGGTCATAATGTATGAATAATTGTAAAAATAATATAAAAATAAATATTTTTAATGATCAAAAATACTAAAAATATTTTCACTTGTCAAAATTACTGAGAATGTATTCTCCATTCACCTCTAAATCACTCTTCGATCACTTGTTAGTTAACGGATTTGATACCGAGCAGATTTAGTAGCAAATTGACCTCCAATCTTAGCCTTTGATCTCGAGCCTCCGCCAAGAGCTAAAGAAGTTCGAGAAGAATTAGAAAGAAATCTCAAAGCTTTTTGTTAAAGTTGAGAAGAAAGACGGGGCAAAGGAAGAAAAGGGAGGTGATTTAGAGAGATATGTTAAATGTTTACAAGAGTTAGATGGAGTGGAAGATGAAGTTCTAAAAGGTTTTGATGACGAGGACAAAGAAAGTGAAGAGAGTGGCAATGAAGAGGAAGAAGGGGGAGAGGAAGAGAAGGGGGTTTCAATTGTTTTCTAAAGAAAAACGTTTCGGTAAAAAATCTGAGTCATTTTTTTTTGGTAGTCTAGACTTTTCGAATTAATAAAGGAAAGGAAAACTTTTAATGCTTATCTGCTTTTATAATATTTTCATATGAGCACAAATTATTACTTTTAATATAGATATAAAAATATTATCTACAAAAAAAAATAGAACACGTGACATCTGTGTAGGTGTTAAAAACTCAACTATTAAAACGAAATAATCTTGGTTTTTTTTTTTATTTTCTTTCTACTATCATGTTCTCATATGTAAAAAAGTAAGAAAAAAAATAAAAAAACATGTCATTGATATTACTTCTCTTTTTATTAATTCAATTTATATATTTTTTTTTTTACTTTTATTACATATTTTTTAGTTTATGTTTTTTTCCCTCCATAAATTGGCAAACAAACAAAAAGTTATATTTTTTGGGAAAATTTTGACCAAAGTTCAAATATCAATTGATATCTAAAAATTGATCTTATCTAACTTTTTTTATATTAGAAAATTAGTCCCAAAACTTTAATGTTTATCAAAAATAATCCTAAATTACATCTTCAGAAGATTTGAAGCGTGATTGACTAAATTCTTTTCTAAACGGGAATAAAAAAATCTCGCCTAAAAATCACTTTCCCAAAAATCCGCAAGGAACCTTAACCCTAAACCTTTATATTACTTTTATGCAGTCTAACAAAAATTCAATAATAAGAATAAAGTTAAAATCATTTCACAACTGATAAATTATACATTGTTCTCCAAAATTTACAGACAAATTAATATAAGATATCTCGACTTAAACTATTTTTATTTTTTCTATGTTTTAATAGATACATTTATCAGTTATAGACAAATTAGTATTATGTATCTAATTGATATATTTATCAGTTACATATGTACATCAACACATAATAATTGTGTTGTAGAGTAGTAACTGATACATTTATCAGTTACATCCATGCTGCGGTATTTTAACAATTGTATTGTAGAGTAGTAACTGATAAATGTATTAGTAACATTTTTTTTCTGATGTATTATTGTTAAATTTATTAGTTTTATCCTCACTAATCAATCTTTCTCTAGTTTCTTAGCCACGACGAGAATCCATGAAATCGGTACTTGCGGAAGGTGCGATCGAGAATAACGGAGGATCCATGGGCGCCAACAAGTGATAAAGGCGAAAACGAATGAAGACAACAATCCGCTGACAAAGATGACGGGGGGCGATGAAGACGACGATGCACCGAGGAAGATGACGATGCACTAAAAAAGACAATGATGCACCAACAAAGACGACAAGAAGGCGCTACTTGTTCTAGTAAACGCCGCTAAAGCCGACAAAGGAGATGAGGACAACGATGCCGGTAAAGACAAGGGGTCACCAGATCTAGTGGATGCATTAGTTGTCAGATTTGAAGGGAGCCAAACACCGGAGATGATGATGGTGATGGTGGTTGATCACACCTCCGTCAATAATTGAATTTTATGTTAAATTTAAACTTCTAATATGATAGAAAGAAAAGTCTAATATTTCAAATATAATGGAAATGAAAGTCAATAATTAGATATATGCTAAATTCAAACTTTAAATATGATAAAAAAAGAAAGTTTAATATTTTAAATAAGGGGTAAATTATTCATAAAATCTTATCCTGATTTATGATGGAATTAAAATTAATAAAATAAATATAGTAAGATTAAAACTACTATGAGTTCTAAAAAAAGGATCTAATTTTTATTTTTATTTTATTTTTATGACCGCGTTAAAATTTTGTATTACGATGAAAGACAAGTAAATTACAAGAATACAATTTAGACAAAAAAATATGAGAAGGAAATAAAATATATTTAACTACTCTAAGACTTTGTATTTTATTTTAAAATTAGTTAAATAAGTTAGTTGAGTTCCTTTAAATAAAAGAAATTCTACCCATTCCTCCGCTCTTAGTTTTCTCCTAATTTTAGAAATGTTGAAAATTTCTTTAAAATGGGTCATTTTTTCTTTCACCAACTTTTTTCTTTCCAGTTATTCACTTTTTTAAAAAATATAAAAAATTTAGTCAAGAGATGAAAGGTTGAAAAAAAAAAACAAAAAGGTCCGTCTGAAAAAAGCTATCCCAAATGAACCTCATGTAGGGAACAGTTTCGTTACTTACCTTCAAAAGGTGTATGAAATTGAAATATATGAACTAGATTCGCAGGCTTACATTATATAAACGCCCTGTGTGGATAAATGACTTATTTATTTATTATGAAATAAATAAAAATTAAAATAAGTAAGTTTGTTTAGCTATTTTGACTTTTAAGCGGCTTATTTATTTATTTATTTATTTATTTATTTGACTTATTTTTGTTTATTTTTACTTATTTATTTAAATAAGCAATAATGTTTAGCTTAAATCTTACTTAAAAATTACTTATTTGATTTATTAGCTTATTACTTATTGACTTATTTATTTATTGGCTTAAATTTTCCTTACTTGGCAAACCAAACAAAATTATTTATTTGACTGCTTATAAGTTAAATAAGTCAATAAGTAAGTTATCCAAAACGGGGCCCAAGTTGGAATCTGGAATTTATACTATGCACCTTATTGTTTGGCTCGATAAAAAATTTGAAGTATTTAAAATCACTGTTTTATAAGAATACACTTACCTCTCTTGAGGTTTAAGCTTATTAGAGGGAGTTCTCCTGTGGTTACACTAATCTCTTATGAGATTTAATTTTCAACATTAATTGTACTAAATTGTTAAAATTTTTATTAAAATTTAACGAAAATCGCCTTTCCCACCTCAAAACCACTATTACCACTCAAAACCACTATTACCACCCAAAACCACTATTCAAAATCACCATTTACACTGCAAAATCACCCTTTAAACCATCTTTTCTCCCAAAATTATCATTCTCACCCAAATTTTAACGAAAGGGTGTTTTTAGGAATGGTGATTTTGGGGTAAAAATAGTAATTTTTGGGAAAAGAGAATGTGGTTTGAATTGTGATTTTAAGGTGAAAATGGTGGTTTTAGAGTAGGAGGGATAGTTTTCGTTAAATTTTAATGAAAATTTTGATAGTTTGGTGTAATTGATGTTAAAAATTAAATTTCATGAAAAATTAGTATAATTTCAGAGGTTTCTGTAATAAACTTAAATATCATGTAAGTAAATATAATTATTTCTAAGAATTTCTATTGAAAATTTTTTGGGATTCTAGAAAGGGTTTTTATTCTCTACGAATATACCGTTAATGTTCAAATGTACGGTCAGCCAATAACAGCCTTTTAACCGTGATTTACGCATTTACTGGCCCCGCCCACGGTTATACTGTGCTGTCAATAGCCAAAACACTTTAGCCTCATTTGTTAGTTTTTTTTTGTTTAAAATTAATTTATTGCCTTTCAATTTGAAATTACAGCAAAGTAAAATGTAAATTTTTAGCAATGCAAGTTTATTATTATTTTTACTTAAATGTTTTTTAATTTTTTGAATTATTAACTAAAATACATTTATAATTTTTTTTAAAATGTCATAACTTTTAAGAATTTTTTAAAAGAGTCTCATATCTAAAATTCATAAAAAAATTAGTCTCGTATTTTTTTAAATACACGTTATATTACCATTTTATCTACCTAATATAACCCTAATTTTATTAAAATAATCAGCATTAATTATTTAATTTTCAACCATATTTTGTTATTTTTCATACAAATAGAAATAATTATTGCTCCTTTATAAATTAAAATAAGTATAGCCATTGAGAAATTTTTCAAGTTAAAATAAAAAATAAGAAATAAGAAATTTATTTCTTTTGAAATAAAGAAATTTCTAAGTTTTAAAAAGTAAGACATTTATCTTTTTTCGTTACTTTTCTCAATTTTAAAACTAATTTCTTATTTTCAAATTAAGAAATTTATCAATTTTACAACTAATTTCTCAATTTCGAAATTAATTTTTTGAGATAATTACACTTACCTCTCCTGAGATTTAAGCTTATTACAGGGACCCCGTGGTCTTTCAAATTACACTACCCTCTCTTCTGCTTTGTTTTTATATTTCAGATACCCTATTCCGTCAAATAACCGTTTAAAAATTTGACAAAAAATGCTGACATCAGCAATTA
The DNA here is from genome assembly GCA_034768845.1 of Heliamphora exappendiculata. Taxonomy (NCBI): domain Eukaryota; kingdom Viridiplantae; phylum Streptophyta; class Magnoliopsida; order Ericales; family Sarraceniaceae; genus Heliamphora; species Heliamphora exappendiculata. Next base: position 14,963 of record JAOTRH010102591.1, read on the forward strand.
TTTTATGTTATTTTTAATTTTACCCTTATTTAAATTATTATTTTTTAAATTTTCCTGAGTCAGCTCTTCTCTCTCTCTGCTCTGTCCAGAGTAATAAAAATAACTCACTAAACCACCAAAACCACCGCCACCCAAAACCTCCGGTGGGGGTCGGTGGTGGCTGCAGTGGCATGGGGAGAGAAAGAGAGAGCGAGAGAGCAGAGGGAGAGAGAGACACGGTAGAGACGGCGGTGGCGTCGTGCATAGGCGTGCGTCGAGACCGCTGGCTCTCCCTCTCTCGATCTCCCTCTCCCTATGCTCTCTCTAATATATATATATATATATATATATATATATATATATACCTAGTTCTGAAACTAGAATGTAAATAATTTACCCTTGAAATTGATCAAAATAAAAAAATAGGTTGATCTAATCAGAGTGGGGTACACATTCAACTGACTGGATCATGTTTTTAACAAGTTAAAAATAAGTTAGAAAAATAATTTTTAATAAAATTTATTAAATAATAATTTTTCGATTAAGCTTTGCTGAAGCAATGTACCAATGATTGGAGCTGTTCATTAGCGGCGTTAGGATGCCAAAAGAGTAGTAAATACTGAAGGCAGTAAGTGGTAGCAGTATTGCCGTGTGATTTTGAGATAGATAGATATATATATATATATATATACACACTCTCTCCTTCGCGGATATGAAGAATGCGACGCAACATGGGGTTTCAAGCCGGAAACAAAGTTGGGAATAGGTGGTGTCAAGACTGTGTATAAGGGATGGGTGGACGAGAAGACGCTTGCGCCATCGAAGCTCGGCTCTAGAATGATGGTTGACAAGAAGAGGGGAAGGAGAGTGTG